>BPTQ01000004.1:192318976-192350868 GCA_019973895.1 Chrysanthemum seticuspe | reverse complement strand
CCCTGAAACACTTTAAACATTAGGGTTCTTTTTACTGTAAACAGGGTAGTAACTGTAAACTTTGAAACTTGAGTAAAGTAAACTTTTTGCTAGTATAAGGTAACCCAGTCTGCTCCGTTTTTATTATAGTAGTTGTATTTAAACTTGTACTTAATTTACAAACGGACTGAAGGACCACTTGTTACATCCTAGTTGACGAGGAAACTACTTAGGCCAACTATCTTCTTTGAAACTGTCACATAGTATGGTACGGGAACCTCGAACGAAATTTGGCATTTCTCGGAAGAAGTTTGCTATTTGCACTCATCCTACGAGAACTAAGTGTTTAGGAAGTCCAACCGACTGCATCTGCTGAAGAAATTCTAGAGGCAAGTCTTTACGGCAGAAGTGTAGGTATACTATCTGATGGTACAAGAATGATCGTCGTAATCGATCTTTCTAAGACTAACGGAGCTAAGCTCGTTGACCTCGTTTTATAAGAAGTCTCAGATATGGGAGGAGAACTGCTATAGGAAATCGTTGATTAGCTCGGAACAAGAAGTTGTGTAGTGGTACGAGTAGTTCAAAGTGAAACTTCTAGGTAAATTCTCGTTATTAGTATCGTGTCAGACCTCGTCCATGATTGAGGGTATGTAGTTCAGTTAGTTTGAAGATAGCTGGTTCAATGCCATGCAAGATGAAATTCATGAGTTTGATTGACTTGATGTATGGGAGTTAGTACCTGCTCCAGACTGTGCTATGATTATTGCTCTTAAATGGATCTTCAAAGTGAAACTTGATGAGCATGGTGATGTGTTGAAGAACAAGGCTCGATTAGTTGCTAAAGGATATCGTCAAGAGGAGGGTATAGACTCTGAAGAATATTTTGCTCCAGTTGCTCGAATCGAGGCAATCAGAATCTTTCTAGCTAATGCTGCTAGTAAGAACATGGTAGTCTATCATATGGATGTGAAGACGGCATTTCTGAACGGAGATCTTAAAGAAGTCGTCTACGTCAGCCAACCTGAAGGATTTGTGAATCAAGAGCATCCTACTCACGTTTATCGTTTGAAGAAGGCTCTTTACGGTTTAAAGCAAGCTCCAAGGGCATGGTATGATACACTGTCAAAGTTTCTTCTATCAACCGGATTCATCAAAGGAGCAGTTGATCCTACATTGTTCACCAGGAAGTCAGGCAAACATTTAATTCATGTTCAAATTTATGTTGATGATATTATTTTTGCCTCGTCTGACCCAATGGAATATGATCGTTTTTCAAATGAAATGAGTTCAAAGTTTCAAATGTCAATGATGGGACAAATGTCATTTTTCTTGGGATTACAAATTTCACAAAGTCCCGGAGGCATTTTCATAAATCAATCTAAATATGCAACAGAGATTTTAAAGAAATTTGGATTTGATTCAAGTGACCCTGTTGACACCCCCATGATTGACCGAACCAAACTAGATGAGGACCTCTCAGGGATCATGATTGACCAAACAAAATATCGTAGTATGATTGGATCCCTGATGTACCTCACAGCTAGTAGACCAGACATCTTGTTCGCTGTTTGCATGTGTGCTAGATACCAGGCTAAGCCTACTAAAAAGCACCTTAAAGCGGTTAAACGGGTCTTTCAGTATCTCCAAGGAACCATCAATATGGGACTTTGGTACCCAAAAGACACCGGTATGTCACTAACAGCATATGCAGATGCAGATCATGCAGGGTGTCAAGATACTCGTCGAAGTACGTTAGGAGGTGCTCAGTTTTTGGGTGATAAGCTTGTGAGCTGGTCTTCAAAGAAGCAAATGAGTACTTCTATTTCCTCTACAGAGGCTGAATACATAGCCATGTCATCTTGTTGTGCTCAAATCTTATGGATGAGATCTCAATTATCTGACTATGGCTTTGAATTCAACAAAATCCCTCTGTACTGTGATAATAAAAGTGCTATTGCTCTCTCATGCAACAACGTTCAACACTCAAGAGCAAAGCATATCGACATTCGACATCATTTCATCAGGGAACAAGTGGAAAAAGGTGTGGTGGAACTATATTTTGTGAGGTCAGAATATCAGTTAGCAGACATCTTCACCAAAGCTCTTCCAAGAGAACGTTTTGAGTTTATTCTTCCACGACTTGGTTTGAAATGCCTTCAACCAGAAACTCTCAAACGTCTTCAGGAGGAAGACGAGGAGTAAAGGTCTATCTTCATCTATCTCTTGTAAATATTTATTTGAAAAACAAAATACAAAATTGTAAAACCTTCAAAAATCAAATAGAAAAATATAAAACTTTCAAAATCCATAAAAATTTGAAAAATTCGAAAAATCTTCAAAAAATATTGTCATTCTGTCATGTTTCTTCTCGATTCGATTATATCTACAGTCTTTGTGCTGTCATTCAAAGAATGACACGGGACTTTAGATATTGTTCGAATTTTTATTAAAAAATAATAATAATAATAATAATATTTTTGGGAGAAAGAGAAACAATGGTTTATTGTCATGTTTCAGGCAATAACCCGGTTTTTAAAGAAAGAACAGAGCCATGTTTTACCATGTTTTCAAATTCCATGCTCTGATTCTATAAACATTTTTCTGCTGAAAACCAAATGCTTTGAAAAATAACTCGGTCTCTATTTTTGATAATCATCAGGACTTATTTGTCAAAATCTCTATCTCTCAATCAACAACCTATGTCATTGATTGAGGGGGAGAATGATTTCAATTAAATTAAAAAGTTATTTGGCATTAAATTGTTTTCAAAAGATATACTTGCATGTTTTTTTATCAATGGAGTTTAAAGTCTTAAAATCTGATCCTTATCAGTTAAAACACTTTCATAATCAAGTCACAATTCCCCTTAAAAGCCTTCAAAATCAATTTAAATCTATAAGAGATCACAAATCTCAAATGATTTGATAATTGTGATCGGGGGAGAATGTGTGATTTAAATTGGATTTAAACTGATAATTAGGTAAATGGTTTTATAAGGATGTACATGCTATCCTGCCCACATGTGACAAACGATTTCAAATTTTCCATGCACATGTTGAGGGGGAGCATCTATCTTAAACCTATGATTTGAAATGTGATCAAATTATCTCAATGTGCAAGTTCCCTCTAGTATGTGCAAAACTCTTTTCAAACCTCGAGGCACATATTGAGGGGGAGCAAATTTATGGAAACCTCATCCTTCCCAGAAATGCTATATCTACTTGATTTGATGTGGGAAGTGATGTTGATATCTTTTAGAAAATGGTAATCAAAGAAGTTAATTCTTTCTCTTGCCTCCGTGTGCAAAACATTTTCAAATACTTGATGCACATGTTGAGGGGGAGTTCTTGTTCTAAAAATATCAAAAACAATTCAGGTACAAAATGCTTTGATAATATATCACAAGTATCTGAATTGATTTTCAAATGGTTTTCAATTGGTTCCAATGGCAGATGAACAATACCAAATAGACCGACCAACTCTACTTTATGTACGGTGATATAAGGATGATAAGGTTAGGTATGTGTTCCCATGATCCGCCAGAACCGGAGGGATCTACCCAGGGACAATCCACTAGTTAGTGTAGATGTCCTTAGGTATGATGATAAAAGGAGAAAAGTGAGATATAGGAAGAGTGCAGACTGAGACTGAGCTAGTACTGGAATAAACCCAACAAGGTTCTAGCTATGAAGTCTAGGTAAGCACTGAAGGGGTTGAAGAATTAAAAATAATTGAATGAGAAAAGGGTGAAAACAAATAGCCCTCCATTTATTCAACCTTAGGGCAGAAACCGGGTTCAATTCATATGCTACTGATGGTAACATCGGTATTGAAGACAAGACGTCATGGACCCAGTGACGCACTGCACTTCAACTTTCCAAACCACTCAAGTTCCTCTTAAAAGGACTTGTTTCATTCTCACGGGGAACCGACATTATCTATCGACTTTCTCTTAGAGATTGTTGATATTGAAGAAGGAGACTCTCTCCCTAGTCTCCGGCACAGGATCCAAATATGCACAAATTGAGTCTAGAGCCTCGAGATCATCAATAAATCTCATTAGGACACTTTCAATGAAGACTCTCTGTTTCACACAATGTGGAAAGAGAGATTATATCTTGAGTCCTACGCATTATCCTTGTGGTATTGCCAGAACATCTGAGTGATGCGTTTACACATTCACAATGAAGATGGAAAGCCTTCTGGAGTCATCATCAAACAAGCTCCTGGTAGGTGGCATGTGAGATCTATTATATAGATCAACCATGTGACAACTGAACAGAAACAATGGGGCGATTCAATCTCTTGAATCAATCCTGGTTCAGGTTATGGATTGACGGATACCTTTGAAAAGCCGGTCTTTGTGCTTAACAACTCTTTTCTTTAGCACATCGACCGTGTACTCATTTTTCAAACCAAAAGGTGTTTTTATGATTGATAATTGATTTTCAATAAAACCTTCGTTGTATTGCAAAAACAATTTCTATTGAGCAATACACGATTGTTTTTTCAAATCTCTTTTTATCAATCAGTGGACTTGAAATTCGCTGGTTCACTCACTCCGTGTTGTCTTCTTTGAGATGTTCCGGTTTGAGAACAGCTAGAGCAGCTGCGAAACCCTGTCAAGGAAATTCTTCGGAATTATACCTGATCACAGGCAGTACATGTACTGATCAACGGGGAACCGTGGGCCGTGTACCTCAATTCAACGAAAGTGATCAAAGACACTTTCGTGCGATTTATTGCTAACTGTTGTATGCAGGTACACCCGACGTTTGCAGCTGATCAGAATGAAGCGGTCAATCCATAGCCGCATGCTCACTTTTCACATTCAACTCAAAAGAAATCATGATTAGTGCATCAATGACTCTGATATTTTCACTCCATGCTTCTGCTACGCTGCTGCCAATATCATGATTCAACAAATGCTTCCGCTACTCTGATGAGAAGAAATCATGATCCAGAAAGTGAGCATGTCGGTCCTAAAGTCACAACACCACAATGGATGTCTCAGAGATTTTTGTTAGCTGATGATCCCAAGAGCTGACTCATAATTTTCTATCACATGGATCAGTAAAAGACCTCCACTTGGAGTAACCAAACATGCAATGTGAAGAATCAATGACTACGAGCTTAGAAGCAAAGGACTACATCAAGAATGCAATAACAATTTTTAATGTAATATCTTTTTGTATTCAATGTAATTTTGGTACATGATTGAGGTGACCTCCCTTAGGGGGAGATTGTTAGGAATTAGAAATTCCAGGTGTTAAAGAGTCGGTCACCTCAAGTATATGTAATCGTTAGAAAGCTCGTAGTCGTAGTTCTTTTAAGTTAAGTAGTATTTAGTTAAGTAACACCGTGGAGGACGGACGGGTCTTTACCCACTGTATGCCTGATCCACAGCCCGATGTGT
This sequence comes from Chrysanthemum seticuspe, assembly GCA_019973895.1. Taxonomy (NCBI): domain Eukaryota; kingdom Viridiplantae; phylum Streptophyta; class Magnoliopsida; order Asterales; family Asteraceae; genus Chrysanthemum; species Chrysanthemum seticuspe. Next base: position 192,345,470 of record BPTQ01000004.1, on the reverse strand, counting down.
GGCGATTTATGTAAGACTATAAATACTCTCTACCTCCCAAGGTAGAGAGTTGGAGCTCATAATAATATCTTTCACTTTCTCTCACTAAGTTCCCTAAACCTCTAACTTTCTCTCTCTAGAATTCCACTTATACGCCACCTTGTTGTTATGGTTTGATGTGTATGTGAAAACTAATATCCTACACAAAAGGTATCATATTTCTTTTTATGTTATTAAACCACACAACCATTGTTGTCCACCTCTTTTTGCACCTTTGTTTCGCTATGCAGTCTATGGTCAAAATCGTTTCTAAGTTAGATTTAACTGTATCAAAATAGTCCTACACTCTGTGTTTGAATATATCAAAAATAGTGTAAACCTCATTAGAATCCTAAGTTAGATATATGATTATTACCAGTTTCGTTTTATAAGTAGCTATGGTTGTAAACTTACCATTTTGTTTAAAGCATTAGTAGATTGGCTTACGGAGAGTTATACAAAAAAAAATTAGTATTAATGTAGCCTTTCATTGCAGGCTTATAATTATGACAAGATATTCCACTACATGAGCCAAACAACAAGAATGTCCTAACACTGATTTGCTGCAACAAAGATTGTAAGAAGTAAGAAAAGCATATGGATGTGAGTACAATATACATAGAACACTTTCAGTCTCAACTATAAGGCGTGTGAATGTTTGCACAACAAAACAACCCGATAAACAATTCTCAGGTCAATAACATGGATAAAAATTCTAGATTCTTTTTAGTGACATATTCCAAGGTTTGTAACAAATTTTACATAAGAAACTATGAAAGAGATGTTTACTATTACTCGGTCTCACCTTCCAACTAAGTTTTGGCTATAATTTATTGAATACGCATAGCTCTCTTATGTGCTAAGAAATGGGCCGATTATTTATTGATCTCAAAGGGGTGTTATTGATGCAGGTCATGAATTGATGGAACTTGCGGCTTCTTTCAAGTCCACTTCAGGTAAACCAGTAACCAAATACTTTAGCATAGCAAGACGGGTCAGGAGTTTCGTAGGTCTCCATACAGCTTTGTATTTTGCCAATCAAATTGCGGGGATGTAATTCCAAATATTCTCGAGGCATTTTGCTTTACCTTGTGACGTCAATCATAATACAGATGCTCATTTGCTCTAGAGAAAGAGCAAACCTATAAAGGTTTCCACAAGGTATAATCTGACGTGCTTTGCTATTACTTTGAATGAGCTTACCCCGGACTGAAGGTTGTTGTATGATTATTTCAGGAGAAGCTTCCACCAATTGATTCAAGGTTAAGACCAGATCAAAGGTGTTTAGAAAATGATGATTAGCAGAGTCTTGAAAAACAGCAGACATTCTTTGATCAGAAATAGTAAGATTTTTTAACAATTAATTAATACTTTTAAATTTAAAAACATCTTCATAACTTTCTTCCATATTTTATGGACTTGATACAATTAATAGGAATTGTTTCTACAAACTTGATTGCTTAGATTGATTTGTATCAATGGATGGCTAAAATTGGACTTTTTCTTAATTTAAAGGAGTTTTAAGGAGTGATACCACTATGGTCATTTTCTGCATGTAGTTTTGACAATTTTGTTAATTGGTTTGTAGGTGCCTATTGTGATGCATGACTAAAATGAACAAGAAAAGGGTGGTGGTCGAATACGTTTCAGCTTTATACTAGGTGACTTAGGAGGAATATATTTGTAAGACGGTTAACATACTACCAGGTCTTAATATGCTTATATTTGCTATAAATTATCACTTGACAACCAGCTTATTCGACGTATTAGAGAAACAAGAAGCCACTTTCACTAGAAAACCATAAACATATGACCAAAGTACTAGAAATTCATACCAGGTACAGTGTGTTGAAAAATCTTAACACCTTTGAAAAATAGTGATTTTTTTTTCATTAATTGAAGTCATTACATGTAAAGTTATTTGACTGAAAGTGTAATCGATAAGATGATAATCATAATATAACTTATCACCAAAAAAATTCGATTAACTATTGCTATTGTATGTTTTAGTCACTGTGGGTTCGACCCACTTTGTGTATGTGAGGTCCCATCAACCCTCGATAGGTTCAAGGAGTCCTAGCTCATTCAATGTAGATGGGCATTGGTTGCTGTTGTAATTTATTTGAAGACCATTACACTTCATATTTCATAGTAGAATATGAAATTAATGTTAACTGTAGTTTTCCTATATTTGGAACGTTTCGTTTAACATTTAAACTGATTAGTTGCATGTATATTATGAATTTCAATGAGTTGATGGAAATTCTTTGTATACTTTTCAGGATATTGAGAAACAAGCTAGAAAAGAAGTTGATGAAGCCATTGCTAACAAAGGTAAACAAGCCTTTATGCCTCTAAAGGAGTTATACGCATGCCAAACGAGAGAGGCTACTGGTAAGTGGTAACAAATGAACCCACGTTTTGTTAATAAAAGACAACCCATGCTTTATGTATTACTATGCAATAACAGAAAATAGGTAGTTATATAAGCAATCCCAACAATTAAAATTAACTCGGTTTATATTTTGGAAATAAATGATAATATAATCAATTGTAACAATTCGGCATCAGTGACTAAGATAGTATTTGGGTTTGCTGAGTAATATTGGCCAAAAGGGTGGACCGGGACTGGGGGAGTAGGACAATGGTTAATATGGGTAATTTTATGGGCCAAGTTTGACCAGTAGCCAAACGTTTGGGTGACATTTGACTCGTTAGAGATAAAACATCACCCACATTGATTCATTCATTTTGCAGATGTGTAAAAATTGTTGTGCGTAGTTTTAACTTCATATTGATTAACTTTGCCACCAATAGTACTTTTTGTACATGTTTTTGAAATTAATCAGTCTTAACATGTATGTTGAATAGATATTGTTGCTGGAATTGATGATGATGATGGGATTTGACTTCTCATTTGTGTTTGAATTTGTTGAAGAGAAACTCGAAATAAACGTTTCATTAACCTTTATAGATTATGGTGTGTCTTTAGATAAGATGATAATCTGATGGTTAATCTATATGTTAGTGCAAGTTGATTTAATATTTCTCATGTAATAACAGAGGATACTATAAAGTAGAGATTGTCTAAGCGTTTTAGGTTGTGGTTTAACAACAGACCCATTAGGTGATTCAGTAATTGCATGCTTCTTTTGTTTTGTCACTTGTGCTAGGTTTTGAGTAGGAATATTGGATGAAGAGGTATTTAGATATAAACGTTTGGTTAACCTGATTATAGATTAGAACTTAATAAGATAATGATATGACTATTAAGCTGTGTTTTACTGCAGTTTGTGAATATATTTGTCAAAATTAGTTCTTCGCTAGAGTTGAGATGTTCGAAGCCAGAGGTATCCTAGCTTAAGAAGATAATTTTCGAGCTTATCGTTTAGAAAATAAACTACACTTTGCGTTTTCTTGTGAATGATTGTTATCATTTGACATTATACATAATTGTGATGATTATTTTGTTAACATGGCGATTTTTTGTAGTAAACATGATTATTTATTGTCGCCTAAGATGCCTTCGAATATGATAATGATATCGGATCCGAATACTATTCTGTATAACTTACGGGTTTTTGTTTTCAGTTTATATCTTGCATTAGGATTTGAGTAGTTTAACTAACAAAGGGACTAAACACTTTAACATTACTTATAAACCTTGCTATATAATATATCTTATCTAAACTGAGTAAATAGTTTGATGTTACCTATAATCTGAGTAACTTTTGCATTAGGATCTGAGTAGTTTAACTAACAGAGGGACTAAACTGAGTAAATAGTCTTTTATGATATATCTTCTAAGTTCTAACAAATGTTTTGAAACCCGGGTCACCCGGCCGGGTTAACCGGTTGGACCGGTTCTGGGCAAAAAAACGGGTCAAAATAACCCGGGTTTCTAAAACCGGGTTAACCGGTTAGATCCGCCGGGTTTTGAGTGACCCGGGTCAACCTGGTTCTCGAAACCCGGCCGGGTTTGGTTTTCTTCAAATTTTTTTTATAGAAACCGGGTTGACCTGGATTGACCCGGCGGTTGAACCGGCGGTCAAACCGGTTGACCCGGTTATTTTTTTATATATTTTTTAATGGAAAACCGGGTTGACTCGGCGGTCGAACCGGTTGACCCGGTGACGAAGCACCATGCAAGGCTCATAACTTCTCTGAGTTGGCTCATAACTGGCTGAGGTGAAAGAGCATGAAAAGGAGGTGCGTGGAATTAAGTGTCTAACCTGCTTTGTGATTATGCGATCTGTAGATGGCATATTATTTCATAAAGGGTCACTTTTGAGCTTTTGTTCATGTCTACATTGCAGGAAATGACTCTGGAAGAGTATGAGAAAGTGCTAGAAGAGAAGAGGAAAGCATTGGTGGCTCTAAAGAGTGAGGAACGAAAGGTCGCGTTGGACAGGGATTTAGCAAAAATGCAGCTGCTCTCAAGCAAAAAGAGCGAAGAAGAGATCTTTGTTAAACTCGTATATATTTTGTTAAACTAAGAACTAAGGACATATACAACACTGAAGATATGTTTAGTGTATGCATGTCTAATTTTTTTTACAAACATGGTAGGCTGCAAGAATTGTGATGTATATTTGTTTTCTGAAAATCGCCCTATTTGATTTACCAGTCATTATGATATTATCTTCCTTTAACAGGGAAGAAACGCAAGGGTCAAAATGATGCTAATTAGGCTGCAGTAGGTGCAGTTCCCACCTATCCTGGTGCATATGGCGCTGCTCCTCCGGTAAGCCTGTTTTAATTATATCAACTTCTTGGATATACATATAATACTTGTTCAATAAGGTCATTAATACATCTTCTCTGTGTTGGTGCAGTTATCACAAATACCATACGAAGATGCAAAATCTGGAATCCCCGAGGCACCAGCCTCGCCTAATAACATTTTGTTCGTTCAAAACCTTCCTCATCAAACTTCATAAAACCAAGCCACTATAGAAAATAAGGCTAGAGGTGGTGGTATTGATATAAACATTTTCTATCAACATTTTGCCCATGGTGATCTACACGTTATAGCCCAGTCTCATTATCTTGGATAGAAAAATAAGTTTAGAAGCTGTTACAAGACGATTTGATCTTCTTAGATGCTTAGGATGTGTGTATATTAAATTATCAAACAGGTCCTGTAACGGGTCCAAAATGGATAAAGGTTGGAATGGGTTATAAAGATACACTTTCTGTAATTTGGATCCCTTTTTAGCTGAATGAGCATGTGTCCCTTTTTTCAAATTTATTTGATTTGGCCTCATTGACAGTCTTTAAGATAAAACATGACCACAATTGGTTATTTGTATGTAGAAAGTATGCAATTAGTTTATGTGTGATTTTTGTTATCTGCTATTTTGCAGTTTTTTTGGACTCTTGACAAGAGGAACAATTGAAGAAAAGGATGGAGATAACCAAGTGGAAGATGGTTTTAAAGAATTTCTTTGATGGCAAGTTATAAATCAAAAAATTGTTAAAAAATATCATACATCGATATAAGTGAAGTTGGTGGTATACGTGAATTATGATCATCATAAAGTAATGAATTTGTAATTGATGTAGATACTCGAATCGGATCATCTTTCTGAGCTTCAAAAGCACAAGAGGACAATTATGCCTTATTAAAACAGTTGGAGGATCTTCAGGTTGTATGTGTTTATCTTTCTGTTGCTGTGTATCCAACAGTTGCTCGGTTCTAACACGCTGTGTTTTGACATAATGAACTGACAGATAAAAAATATATCTACACATCTCAGCCTTACACCTTACTAAATGATCAGCTACTATATTGGAAATCTGAAGTGGAGCGATTTAGAGTGATGATAGATTCCTTGCAGGTAAGCGGATGATGCATACAATATTTTTGGAGGTTCCACTATGGATTCCCTTATGGTTTTGGGTTTCTCATATTTGTTGGGATGATGATGAAATTGAACATGATGAAGATTGGAGGTGTGATGTCTAGAAGAAACATTTAGAGTTAGCAGTGAACGCGGTTTTTGATTCTTGGGACAGTCCAAGGGCCAATAAGCAAGAGTGAGAACAAGCTATACGGGGAGTTCCTAATCAATGCGCAGATAAAATTGTAAATCTTTGAATAGCACTATCTAAGGTTTTATGAGCTGAATATAAACTTTGGCTTCTTTCAATGCAGGTTATCAGTTTCCCTTATAACTATAAGTTTTACAGGACCTGATTGAGGTAAAACATAACATATATGGACTGATTTCATTAGTAAATGGGATGAAAGTGCCACTTATAACATAGATAATCGTTTTCTAAAACATGCTTGCTACATATTCGAGTAAATGTTGAACGATATACTCAAATTGTGTTAAGAATATAAATTGGTCAAAACTAAAGAAAAGTGTCAGACACCCGTAAAACTGAGGTGAAGAACATTGTTACTTTAAACATGTTTGATTAAAGTTAGAAACAATAGATGAAGATGAAGCAAAATAAGATGAGTATGAAGAAGCAGGAGACTCCTTCATTACTGATTTCACTGTTGGTTTGGCAACGCTAAATAGCCAATCTTTCTGTATAGCAATAAACATCTCTCAGTTAGTGTATGATGAAGATTATACAATATAATAACATGAAAAAATTAAGACCGGAGGGCCATCTTGGTCAGAACGTCTTGCTAAATAGAATCAGGTTTGATTATTCTCACCTTCTCAAATCGTTCTTTAGTAGCCCAAAAGCTCTTACACGAAGGTGACCATATAAGTGGGAAAACCTCTCTCACCGGGTCTGGTAACTATTACTTTTTAGTATATATTTGATCCACAAAATCATAAAAATAAAAACCACAAGTCATACCCGTCCATCGGACGAGTTTTGACACTAGTATATATATATATATATATATATATATATATATATATATATATATATATATATATATATATATATATATATATATATATATATATATATATATATATATATATATATATATATATATATATATATATATAGGGTAGGGTTAAAATGAAAAGTTTCTTATAATGAAAAAATGAGAAGGCATGTGGAGGTGACATGTGTCTCATTTGCCACATCACCATGCCATGTCATGTGACATGTGTCACCCCCACCCACCCCACCCCACCACCCCCCGCCAAAAAAAATCCCGCCAAAATCTATTACTGCATCACAGTTATAAAAATACTGCATCACAATCATAATTGTGATGCAGTAACTTATAATCTTAATGCACTAAAATCATGATTATGATGCAGTAACTTTATAACCGTAATACAGTAACTTATAACCTTAATGCACTAATAAATTTTGGTGCATCTTTATTATAAGTTACTGCATCATAGTTAATAGTTAAGTGCATCAACTATGATGCACTAAAATCAAGGTTATAACCTTAATGCACTAAAATCATGATTGTGATGCAGTAACTTTATAACTGTGATGCAGTAATTTATAACCTTAATGCACTAAAATCATAATTGTGACGCAGTAACTTATAACCTTAATACACTAATAAGTTTTGGTGCATCTTTATTATAAGTTACTGCATCATAGTTAATAGTTAAGTGCATCAACTATGATGCACTAAAATCAAGGTTATAACCTTAATGCACTAAAATCATGATTGTGATGCAGTAATTTATAACCTTAAAGCACTAAAATCATGATTGTGATGCAGTAACTTTATGACTGTGATGCAGTAAAAAAATTTTGGCGGAAATTTTAAAGGGAAAAAAAATTTTGCCCCAAAAAAAAATTTTTTTGGCAGGAAATTTTTTTTGGCGGGGGGGGGGGGGGGTGCGTGGGTGGGGTGGGGTATGGTGATGTGGCAAAGGTGACACATGTCGCCTCCATATGCCTTCTCATTCATAACACACACGTATTCATAACACAAGCATCAATATAAGAAATAGAAGAGAAGTGATCGGATGAACAAACACACACACACGCGTATGATAATATATGAAAGGTTATGCGTAAAGTGTGAAGAGTGAATTGAACAACCAACCCTCAAGTGAGGGTTTACAAGCATTATTTATAGGAAGGAACTAGGGCAACATGCAAGTTCCCTTCCTTTCCTTTATGGGCTTGGGCCAAGGCTCATGGGCTTTCTACATAAGCCTTGGCATGATTACTAACATAAAAGCCATATTAAGCTAACTATTACATATTAATTACTAACACTTGAAATATAGTTTAGGAGTGATTCCAACAATCTCTTCTAAGTGTTAGTGATTGATAATATAAACGTTGAAGGTGCTGATGTAATAGTAGCTTTGACGTCTTCTGACATTATTCTTTCTTGTGAGAAGAATTGCCTCGATTCGAACAATCTCCCCAGTGTAGAGAAATTGTTTCCTTTGAAAAGTTTTGCTTTGACGTCATCATTTTCTTTGTTCTGTGATCTTTGTTCTTTGTGATGCTAGTGATAGTATGTTGTTGTTTTCTACACCAGGTCTGCTTCGTTGCTTCAGTGTCTCCACGTCTTTCTCCAACATGCTCACACGCTCTTTGATGTTGGATTACAGTACTGATGTAGTTCTCTTAGTCTTTAAACTTTGTAGATTCTTTGACTTGACGAAGAATCATTCTGACTTTGTGTTGCCTTTTGAGAGAACTTCAATTAGTGATGTTGTTGGTATGAGCATGTAAAGAATCTGCACGATCAGTCCGGTCCAGAGCTTCCATAAGAAGAAAACATAAGAAAGGTTAGTGATAAGCGGATTCCAGCACTTACAAGTTTGAACTTTGAGAGTGTTAACAGCATAGTGTGAAAACACAACTCTGATTCTCACAATGGCTGTTCCTGAACTGGAGTCCCACAAGTGAGATAACGCGATGTACCGAAGTACACCTACAGTTCAGATGAGTCGCTGAGGTACACAGAAGCATCACCTCACGACTGTAGACCGTTTGAGACACACTAAGCGTAATCCACGGGGAGTTACTGAAGTGACCTGCTGTCAGGGCTGTTTGATGTTGACCATGGCAGGAGTTTCCATTAAATCACTGAGGATCACATATGTGAACCTCTCATAAATGTTCTTGACAGATTGCTAAGATCTGTGAAGGACACGATAATATATCACTTGCGTTCTTATTGTTGAACAACAAGCGATGAATTGTCAAGTGTACCTAAGAGATCTTTTGATGAATCTCGTGGCTCTAGACTCAATAGTGCGCTTTGGTTATCCTGAGCGGAGACTAGGGAGAGGGTCTCCTTGCTTCAATACCAGCAATCTCTAAGAGAAAGCCGATAGTTTACGTAGGGTTCCCTATGAAAATGAAAACAAGCTTCTGTTGAGAGATTTGAGTGGCTAAGAAGGTTTAGTGCATGCGTCACTGGGTCCATGACGACTTTAATCTTCAATACCGGTGTCATCAAGTGACAACCAGTAGCATATGAATTGAACCCGGTGTCTGCCCTAAGTTGAATAATCTGGAGGGCTATTTATTTTCACCCTTTTCTTTACTTTTCTTTTTAATTCTTCAACTCCTTCTTTCTCCGATTCTCATTTTCTCCTTTTTATAATCATACCTAAGGACTTCTAATTCTAACTATTAGTGGTGTCCTTGGGTAGATCCCTCCGGCTCTGGCGGATCATAGGACGGTTATTCCTAACCTTAGTCACCTTATAACTCCATGACTAACCTATGTTGCCATAAAACCATTTTCTTGAAAATCTCCCAAAGTGTTTGTAAATGAAAAACATGTTTGAACACTTCGAGAGTTTTAGATTTTCAGAAATACTCCCCCTCCACATGTGCTTGAGAGTTTTGATGGAAATCTGCACAGTGAGGGAAGAGCGCACACTTTTGAATTGATCAACTCAAGATAGACAATTCCCCGCGAGACACGGTTACGTTGCATAGTTAAAGAGTTACATTGTCAGCTTTTAGGTGACAACTAGCTCTAATAACTACCTTGAAGGTGTGGACAAACCTCGAAAGGTTGTCAAACCCGTCAAAGTTCATGTTTACCAAGAGTTTCTTGAATGGTACATTCTACTCGGACAAGTCCTTTGCGAGACACGTTTACATCACTAGCGAACTAGCTTGAAATTATTACACGTCCCAGACAAGTCTTTTCGAGTAACTAACATTTAAGATCTCGTCAATTCATTGGTTAAGTCTGTAGTACAATGATTCATTTGCAATTTCACAACATATTTCTTATCACATAATTTTTCTCCCCCTCAAAAATGGCATATAAATGTTATTTTTGACGAATATTTGATATCGAATATGTCCATTTAGAGTTTTGTGAGAAGATTATCATGAAGAACAATTTGTGAACAAAGTTTTAAATCAAATACTCCCCCTCAACAAGTGATATAAACTTTTGAGGTTTTGAAAATCATAAGGAGAAGTACTTGTCCTTTTGAGCAAAACTTTGAAAAGTGAAAGTTTTGATAAGTTTTACTCAGAAGTAAGAAGTTTTCGCTCCTTTTATAAGGATTGTGGCACTGAAGCGTACCACAGGGTCCTTTCATTACAAGAACGGGTTGTACACTGTGATGTGTGCACAAGCCATTTTCATTAAATAATCACACATCCAAATCAATATTGAAAATGAAACAGTTTAAGGGGTACCAGGAGATTCAGGTAGTCCAACAATAACTTCAGGAATGCGAACTGGGCGTTGATAGCCTGTGAGAGAAATCCTGTGACGACCACCTACGAAGCTCTCCAAAGTTCTGAACTGGTCCCTTATGTACAACCTTTCATCGATGCGAGTGATGATCCTCTTAACATCCTTTTTCTCCATCGAATTCCATCTCTTCTTCGACCCAATGCCTTCATGTATCTCCTTTAACCGATAAGCTAACCCATCCCTGACTTTCTTCAGTGTATGATCCCTAAACTTATGAAGCTCGTTACACGCCATCAAGCAGTTGCGGTGTAGTTCACTGCGGTAGACTACGCCAAAAGGTTTGCTGATGAGAGTGTATTGAGGAAGGTGGTTGATGTCAGGAATGTCTAGATGAGGTCTGGTGAGGTTGACACGTGTCTGATAAGATTCCACGGCAAGTTGTAAGTCTTCGACACGTTCCTGGATCACTATACTTCTGATGAAGATGAGCACGGACTTGATGTATTCACGTTGGATTTCAGTCGAGAATTGTCTCATTCTTCCTTGTACTTTGGCAAGATACAGATCTTCAATGTCGTTGAGAGACAAATTCTGAAAGTCCGCTTCACAGAAAACATAGTCCTCTTCTTCTTGTCTCTTGACCACGATTGTCTTGAGAAATGTGTAGTCCCATTTATACGCAAGAGTTACATGCTTAACACCAACGATCCCTTTATCACTGAACACTTCATGTGTAGATTTTTGAACCTGGCAGCTTTTGTAGTAGATTCTTTGGCGTTCAGGCCAATGGTGAATCCCATACATTGCATCAATGTCATACTTCTCCACGATGTTGTTAAATATGTGAGTGGCCTTTTCCTCGATGGCTATGCAGTTGGAGTATATGGCTGCCGGGAACGGAAGTGTAAGTGATGTAGCGTATTTCTTTGACCCATCGCTACCGTGTAGAAGAAATTCCAAGTCTTTGTTGAAGAAGTAGCGGAATGAAATCTTTGGTTGATCTGGTTGGCCAATCGTTGGTAGAGGTCTGGACCAGTCGGTGTAATATGGAGCCTTGTCTTTTTTGCTGAAGTCAATGTTCGCTTCAGGGTTGAGCCAATCGATGTTGTTAGACATGGCTCGTGCTATGTTATCAAGATGATATTCAACTTCAATAGCACTTTCCGAGCTGTCTTTGAGCAGTTGAAAAGCTTCATTCTTGATGCGTTTTAACTCTGACTTGGTCATCTTCTTCACCCGAAACTTTTCTTGAAGAAATTTAGCATGCTCCAATGTTCGACCTTCTACCATATCTTGACCTTCAGGTAGGGAGGGAGTAGCATCAACAAGTGTAGAAAACCAGTCATATTCGGTGTAATCTTCGTCTAGCCATGAGACGACATCAGCCTTCGTCATCTTCTTCTTCATTGGCCTAGATGAGGATGCTGGTTTCTTTGCTGTGTCAGGAGAGGTGGGTTGTTGTTAGGGCTCAGGGACTTCCTCATCGTCACCATCAGTGTATTCGAAATGATCACCGGTTTTTTCTGTCTGGGGTGGTGACTCAGAGTCCTGAGGTTTGTCAGCAGAAGAGCGTGGAGGAGATCGTTGTTGAGATGGTGTCCTTTGGGGTGGTGGTGGCATGGAGGAGGGTTCACCAGACTTCTTTGGATGTTTAGACTCCTTATCCTTATCCTTTTCCTTATCGTCATCGTCTCTTGGACGCTTAGGCCTTTCAGCTTCAACTTTGCATGCTGTTTTGAGTTGGTATTCTAGCAATGCTTCAAAAAATTTACCTTCGTCAGAAGTAAATGTTGCAGATCATTTAGACATTTGAGTTACCAGCTTGGAAACCAATTCAGCATCGGAGAAAGCTATAGGGTCAGTTGGATTAATTGTAACTGTTAAGGGCGTTGACCTTATAGTCTGCTTGGCTATCTGCATGAGATTCGGATATAGTTGTTTGGTGAACATTTCTTTTGTAACTCCGAGAACAATATCGAGTAGGAACTTGTGAGTATAGCCCCTAATCATTTCGTTCATTTCCCCTTGGACGTCACGTTGCATGAACTTCTGGATATGCTCCCTTTCACTTGACATCTTGTCTATCTCATCATGTAGAAGATTGATACTGTCAGCTAGTTGATTCAACTTTTTGTTGGTAACGTCTTTCTTTCTGACCTGCTTTACAGCTTTGACAATCTTGGTTTTAGCCCCGGATATCCAAGAGTCAGTTGGTTTCTTCACAGATTTAGATGTGGATCTGGTTGTTCCTTTGGATGGTGGAGGTGAAGAGTGAGAGGAAGATTCTGATGATGATGAGACATGAGGAGACTCAGGGTCTTTTGGCGGCTCAGAAGTTAGTTCCTTGGAACGTGCTGCGCTGTATAGAAGAAAATCATCATAATCAACTTCGTCATCTTGTCCAGACTTAGCCATTTCCTCAGCCTTAATCCTGGCTTCTTCATCTGCTTTAGCTTGAGCTGCAGCCTCTTCATCAGCTTTTTCTTTCTTAGACTTCTCCTTTTCTGGTTCCTCAAATTCGTAGTTGATGGAATCCTCTATCTGCCTTTGTTGTTGTTCGTGGCTGGTGGTACCAGTTCCCTTATCGGGTTGATTAACCGCATCGGAAACTGGTGTGGCTTGAGTTCCTCCACTTGACCCTCCGGGGCCACGAGTTTGATCCAGTACTGTAACATATTGGATTTCACAAACACACTAGATCATAACCACAAGTAGGCGTATAATATGGTTTTAGAGAGAGAAAGTTAGAGGTTGGGAACTTTAGTGAGAGAAAGAAAAATCTTATTATGAGCTCCAACTCTCTACCTTGGGAGGTAGAGAGTATTTATAGTTCTTACATAAAACGCCACCTACGGGCTGTGGATCAGGCATACAGTGGGTAAAGACCCGTCCGTCCTCCACGGTGTTACTTAACTAAATACTACTAAACATTAAATAATCTACGACTACGAGCTTTCTAACGATTACATATACTTGAGGTGACCGACTTTTTAATAACTAGATTTACTAAATCCTAACAATCTCCCCCTAAGGGAGGTCACTTTAAGATCACCTCAAAATTACATTGAACACAAACAGATATTACATTTTAAATTGTTCTTGCATTTTTGATGTAGTTCTTTGCTCAGGAGCTCGTAGTCATTCATTCTTCATTATTGCATGTTAGGATAATCAATGTGGAGGTCTTTATCTAATCCACATGATAATGAGTTTTGAGCCAGCTTTGAGATTATCAGCTATCATAAATCTCTGACTCATCCATTGTGGTGTTGGTATTATGTCATGTTGTGACTTATGGACCGACATGCTCACATTCTGGATCATTATATATTCTCATTAGAGTTGCGGAAGCTTTCGTTGATTCATGATATTGGCAGCAGCGTAGCAGAAGCATGGAGTGAAAATATCAGATTCATTGATGCACTTATCATGATTTCTTTAGAGATGAATGTGTAGTGTGAGCATGCGGCTATGGATTGACCGCTTCATTCTGATCAGCTGCAAACGTCGGGCGTACCTGCATACAACAGTTAGCAATAAAGTGCACGAGAGTGTCTTTGATCACTTTCGTTGAATTGAGGTACACGGCCCACGGTTCCCCGTTGATCAGTACAAGTACTGCCTGTGAACAGGTAAAATTCTGAAGAATTTCCTTGACAGGGTTTCGCAGCTGCTCTAGCTGTTCTCAAACCGGAACATCTCAAAGAAGACAACACGGAGTGAGTGAACCAGCGAATTGAGATTCATTGATTGATAAAAAGAGATTTGAAAAACAATCGTGTATCGCTCAATAGAAATTGTTTTTGCAATACAACGAAGGTTTTAATGAAAATCAATTATCAATCATAAACACCTTTTATTTTGAAATATTTGTACACAGTCGATGTGCTAAAGAAAAGAGTTTTTAAGCACAACGACCGGTTTTTCAAAGGTATCCGTCAATCCATAACCTGAACCAGGATTTATTCAAAAGATTGAATCGCCCCATTGTTTCTGTTCAGTTGTCACATGGTTGATCTATTGAATAGATCTCACAGGCCACCCACCAGGAGCTTGTTAGATGTTGGCTGCAGAAGGCTTTCCATCTTTATTGTGAATATGTTTGCATATCACTCAGATGTTCTGGCAATACCACACGGATAATGCGTAGGACTCATAAGATATAATCTCTCTTTCCACATTGTATGAAGCAAAGAGTCTTTATTGAAAGTGTCCTAATGAGATTGATAGATGATCTCGTGGCTCTAGACTCAATTTTGCATATTTGGATCCTATTTCTGAGACTAGGGAGAGGGTCTCCTTCTTCAATATCAACAATCTCTAAAAGAAAGTCGATAGATTATGTCGGTTCCCCGTGAGAATGAAACAAGTCCTTTTAAGAGGAACTTGAGTGATTTGGGAAGTTGAAGTGCAGTGCGTCACTGGGTCCATGACGTCTTGTCTTCAATACCGATGTTACCTTGGTAACCACCAGTAGCATATGAATTGAACCCGGTATATGCCCTATGGTTGAATAATTTGAGGGCTATTTATTTTCACCCTTTTCACATTAAATTCTTTTTCATTCTTCAACCCCTTCAGTGCTTACCGAGACTTCATAACTAGAACCTTGTTGGGTTTATTCTAGTACTAGCTCAGTCTCAGTCCGCGCCCTTCCCATATCTCACTTTTCTCCTTTTTTTCAATATACCTAAGGACTTCTACACTATCTCGTGGATTGTCCCTGGGTAGATCCCTCCGGTTCTGGCGGATCATGGGAACGAATACCTAACCTAACCATCCTTATAACACCATGCATAAAGTAAATTGGTCGGTCTATTTGGTATTGTTCATCAGCCATTGGAACCAATTGAAAACCATTTGAAAATCAATCCAGATACTTGTGATATATTATCAAAGCATTTTGTACCTGAATTGTTTTTGATATTTTTAGAACAAGAGCTCCCCCTCAACATTTGCATCAAGCATCATTGTAATAGAACTAATTTTCATCTTTGAGGGGTTGGCTTGCATCTAAGAGTAGTTATATAAAGAATGTGGTTTTCAAAATAGTTGCTCCCCCTCAATATGTGCATAGATATTTGAAAAATGTTTTGCACATATTAGGGAAAGACTGCACATTGGAATAAATTAATCACGTTTCAAATCTTTGTGGTTTAAGATAGATGCCCCCCCTTAACATGTGCATGGAAAATTTGAAATCGTTTGGCACATGTGGGAAGGAGAGCTTGTACATCCTTATAAAACCATTTACCGAATTATCAGTTTAAATCCAATTTAAATCACAAATTCTCCCCCGATCACAATTATCAAATCATTTGAGATTTGTGATCTCTGTAGATTTAAATTAATTTTGAAAGCTTTTAAGGAGAATTGTGACTTGATTATGAAAACGTTTTAACTGATAAGGATCGGATTTTGAGACTTTAAACTCCATTGATTAAACATGCATGATTATCTTTTGAAAAACAATTGTATGACAAATAACCTTTTGATTTAATTGAAATCATTCTCCCCCTCAATCAATGACATAAGTTATTGATTGAGAGATAGATGTTTTTGACAAATGTTAAGTCCAGATGATTTTCAAAAATAGAGTCCGAGTTATTTTACAAAGCAATTAGTTTTCATTAGATAGTAAGTAATTGTTTATAGAATCAGAGCATGAGTTTTGTAAAACAAGATAAAGCATGGCTCTGTTCTTTCTTTGAAAAGTGGGTTATTGTCTGAAATGACAATAAACCATTGTTTCACTTTCTCCCAAATATATATATATATATATATATATATATATATATATATATATATATATATATATATATATATATATATATATATATATATATATATATATATATATATATATATATATATATATATATTTTAAACATTCGAACAACATCTAAAGTCCCGTGTCATTCTTTTAATGACAGCACAAAGACCGTAGATATTTATCGAATCGAGGAAAACATGACAAAAAGACAATATTTTTGGAATTTTTCAAGATTTTTCAATTTTTATGGATTTTTAAAAGTTTTATATTTTTCTATTTGCTTTTTGAATGTTTTGTAATTTTGTATTTAGCTTTTCGAAAAGATATTTACAAGAGATAGATGAAGAAAGACCTTTACTCCTCATTTTCCTCTTGAAGACGTTTGAGTGTTTCCGGTTGTAGACTCTTTAGACCAAGTCGTGGGAGGATAAACTCAAAACGTTCTCTAGAAAGAGCTTTGGTGAAGATGTCTGCTAACTGGTATTCAGTCCTCACAAAATAGAATTCCACCACACCGTTTACTACTTGCTACCTGATGAAATGATGTCGAATGTCGATGTGCTTTGCTCTTGAGTGTTGTACGTTGTTGCATGAGAGAGCAATATCACTTTTATTATCACAGTACAGAGGGATTTTGTTGAATTCAAAGCCATAGTCAAATAATTGAGATATCATCCATAGGATTTGAGCACAACAAGATGACATGGCTATGTATTCAGCCTCTGTAGAGGAAATAGAAGTACTCATTTGCTTCTTTGAAGACCAGCTCACAAGCTTATCACCCAAAAACTGAGCACCTCCAGACGTACTTCGACGTGTATCTTGACATCATGCATGATCAGCATCTGCATAGGCTGTTAGTGACATACTGGTGTCCTTCGGGTACCAAAGTCCCATATTGATGGTTCCTTGGAGATACCGAAAGACCCGTTTAACCGCTTCAAGGTGCTTTTGGTAGGCTTAGGCTGATATCTAGCACACATGCAAACAGCGAACAAAATGTCTGGTCTACTGGCTGTGAGGTACATCAGGGATCCAATCATACTACAATATTTCGTTTGGTCTACCATGATCCCTGAGTGGTCCTCATCCAGTTTAGTACGCTCTATCATGGGAGTGTCAACAGGGTCACTAGAATCAAATCCAAATTTCTTTAAAATCTCATTTGCATATTTAGATTGATTTATAAAAATGCCTCCGGGACTTTGTGAAATTTGTAATCCCAAGAAAAATGACATTTGTCCCATCATTGACATTTGAAATTTATAACCCATTTCATTTGAAAAACGGTCACACTCATTGGGGTCAGTCGAAGCAAATATAATATCATCAACATATATTTGAACGTGAATTAAATGTTTTCCTGACTTTCTGGTGAACAATGTCGGATCAACTGCTCCTTTGCTGAATCCAGTATATAGAAGAAACTTTGATAGCGTATCATACCATGCCCTTGGAGCTTTCTTTAAACCATAAAGAGCCTTCTTCAAACGATAGACGTGAGTAGGATGTTCTGGAATCACAAAGCCTTCAGGTTGGCTGACGTATACGACTTCTTTAAGATCTCCGTTAAGAAAAGCCGTCTTTACATCCATCTGATATACTACCATGTTCTTACTCGCAGCATTAGCCAAGAAGATTCTGATTGCCTCGATACGAGCAACTGGAGCAAATGATTCTTCAAAGTCAATACCCTCCTCTTGACGGTATCCTTTTGCAACCAATCGAGCCTTGTTCTTTAAAACATCACCATGCTCATCAAGTTTCACTTTGAAGATCCACTTTAGATCAATAATCATAGCACAATCTGGAGCAGGTACTAATTCCCATACATCTAGTCGATCAAACTCATAAATTTCTTCTTGCATGGCATTGAACCAGCTGTCTTCATTCATGGCAGTTTTCACGTCTTTTGGTTCGATCTTAGAGAGTACGGAGTTGAAGAAGCACCATAAGGCATCGGTTGCAAGTTGTTTACGTGTGGATACTGGACGAGAGAGGTTTCCAATGATGTTATCCAATGGATGATCATGTGTCCATTTCCTAAGATGTTCATGTGGTTGTTGTTGAGGAACTGAAGTAGCAGAGTCTATATCTCCTGATGACGATGCTTCTGATGATGATTCAGGAGCAAATATGTTTTCAAAGGGTTCATCTTCTGGAGGAGCAAAAGGGTTTTCATCATCTGTAACAGCAGCACCATTTCCATTGTGTACACTCGATGATTGATGATTTATTGATGAGACAAAGTGATCAGCAGCAGGCGCTTCTTGACTTAATGACATTGAAACTGAAGGGTTAACTTCATTGACAGGGATAGAGGCAACCTCTGTTGATGGAACTGACATATCATTAGCACTTGGCTCATAGTGTTCATCAAACATTGGATCAAATAATTTCTTCAAATCATCTTCTGAAGGAGGTACATATGGAGTTGCTGGTGAGGGATTCGAAACAAGAGTAGAACTGATAAGACTACTGGAAAAAGGTTGAAGTACAGGTCCAGAACTGGATTGCCCTGGAGCCATTTGACCGGTCAGCTCATCGAACGTAACGTGAATTGTTTCCATGATATTTTGGGTTCTCTTGTTATAGATTCGGTATCCTTTTCTGTTTGGTGCATAGCCTACAAATACTCCAATGTCCGCTTTAGCTTTTAGTTTACCTAAATCTTGACCGTTATTAGTTGGGTAACATAAAGCACCAAACATACGAAGGTAGGATAGATCAGGTTTTCGTTTATGGACAAGTTCATATGGAGTTTTTCCATGAGAAGTGTGAATAAGGGAACGATTTTGGGTGTAGCATACAGTGGCAATGGCTTCAGCCCATAGAAACATTGGAACCTTTGAATAAATTAGCATTGTTCTTGCGGCTTCCACAAGAGTTCGATTTCGTCTTTCAACTACACCGTTCTGTTGAGGAGTTCGTGGAACACTTCTTTGATGACTGATTCCAACACTTTCATAAAACTGAATTAAGTCTTTGTTAACAAACTCTGTGCCATTGTCTGTTCGAACAATTCTAACCGTATTGTTGAGTCGAACCTGAAGCTGTTTGATAAGTTTGATGATGACATCTGGAATTTCATCCTTTGTCCTCAAAAACTTTACCCAAGTAAATCGAGAGTAGTCATCAACAACTACTAGAATGTATTTCTTCCCATTTATTGTTTGCACTCTCATTGGTCCGCACAGATCCATATGAAGTGTATGAAGAACTTTCATTACTGAGTTTGTGGGTTTTGGTTTTTGGGCATATTTTGTGCTTTTTCCCAATTGGCAAGCTGAGCAAAGATGATCTTTTTCATAATTTAATCTGGGTAATCCTCTTACTAAGTCCTTTATGGAAAGATTGTTTATGGTACCAAAGTTCAAGTGATTGAGACGACGGTGCCATAGCCATGACTTAGTTTTGGAAGCCTTTGACAGCAAGCAGATGGGTGAAGATTTCATCATATCTTCGATAGAGATGGTGTATAGGTTTGAACCACGAGTTCCTCTGAGAAGTTCCACACCATCAAGTTCTCTAACAAAGAAAGTTTGTTTTCTGAAGGCCACTTCTAAATCTGAGTCACAGAATTGTCCGACAGAAAATAGATTATGTCCAAGACCTTCAATATAATATACCCTGGAAATCACACTATTTCCAACCACGTAATCTCCATAACCCATAATAGCACCAAAATGATTGTTTCCGAATCTCACAGTTCCGATGAATTTACTCACGAAGTTCATGAGCCGTGACCGGTCTCCAGTCATATGCTTGGAACAGCCTGAGTCCAGGTACCACAGAACGATTTGAACGATCTGTAGTTGAACACAGACAAGAATGGATAACTGGATAATTGGGATCCCCATGTAAGAATGGGTTCCATTTGGTTAGTAACATTGATTGGAACACCCACATCAGAAGTAGAAACAATGGACTCATTAGAAATAGATGCAGTGCTAGTGTCCATATTTGACCTATTCAAAGTATGTTCACTTCTTAAGGGAATAGTTCTACCAGTAGGCATCCATTTTCTAGTGGGCATTGACTCAGCAAGTTTAGTGCACAACACATTAATCTTATGGCCAGTAGGTATCCATTGATAACCTATATTACTAAATTTTCTTCCTGTGGGTTTCCACTATTTTCTAACTTTCTTTCACCTTTGCCTTTTTGCCTTTTTAGCTTGAATTTTAACATTAACAATTTTAGCAGGGCATTTAACAACATTAGACAAATCATTCACACCACATTCAAGATTAGTAACAGAACTCAAGCAGTCATCATTACATGGTTTGCAGATAGTATCAGAATTCGAATTAATTACAGTACGCCTATGGCTAATACTAGAATCAACACGATTCGTTTTATTCAACTCAAACTTAAAGTTCCTAGGTTGGTCTTCTACTCTCTTCCAATGCACATTCTTAGCTTGCGAGGTCCTATCTTGCTTGGTATTGCCTGGAGGCTTTGACCCACTTGCTTTAATGTCACTGATTACTCATGTTGAGGGAATTATGGGAACATTAGTTGGTTGATCTACTTTTTGCATTCCTGAATTAGACGTGCAGGGATCTGAACTACTTTAAGGCACATTAGTGTTCACTTTCTTAAAACTGGGCATAGAATGGTTTGTATGCTTGGCACTAGGCATAGAACAAGGCATCACAGCTTTACCTTTCGCACCTAAGGATTTAGGATATGTTGCAATTAAATATTCTAGCAGCTCCTGAGATCGTTTGGCCTGAATGCAAGCAAACCTAATTTCACTATCAAGAGGCTTATTTATGAAATCCTCTTCCACAATCTCACGGAGACATTCTAGACTATCCTTAAGGTGAGCACAATAGTTATGAAACACAAGTTCATTATTCCTAAGATGAGGAGGAATGTATTTAACAGTCACAGTATATTTGCAGTCAGTGGATGACTTTGATGCAATATTCTCATTAAAAACAAGTGGCAATTTCCCTTTTTCCCGACTCCTCAGATTCTCAATTTCTTTTTGTAAAGATGTTATTTTTTCGTTGTTTTTGTCACGAGTGACTTTCATTGAATCATATAACTCTTTAAAGTGTCGTTTAACTTTTTCATTTTCTTCTAGAAAACTTTCGTTTTCTTTTTGTAAAGCATTAACTAAGTTTTGAAGATGAAAAGTTTGAGAATACTGAGAATCTAAAGGAGGAGGCATTTGGGAGCCAGTCACATTGTTCTTTTCACCCTTTAATTGAGAGATTTGGGCTTTCAACTTTCTGATCGTGTTACAATGAGCTTGAATCTGTTCGTCATGTTTGTTTATCTGAAAAACTGCATCAAACACTGGAACATCTGAGGATGTCTTGATATTTGAGGTTTTGACATTTTCTTTAAGATGTTGATATTTTAGTTTCAAATCAAAATGTTCAACTTCTAGTTTAGAAAGATGTTTTACCAAATTATCGTGATCATCCTGATCAATTTTCTCATTTAGTTCTGAGTTTTTATTTTCAAGCTCAATGACACGATCATGGGAAAATTTCAATGCAATAGATAATTCATGAAATCGAGAAGCAGTAATAGAGTGCTTAGTAACAGTATAAAACACATCTTGAGCAACACAACTCGAAATCAAATTCTCATTTAAAATATGCATGTTCTTTCTTTCAACTTCATTATATTTGAGTTCCTGTTCATAGTCATTGACCTCAACTATCATTGCATCAAATTCCTTTTCCATTTCTTTAATATCAGAATTAATTCCCTTTTGAAGACTCTCAAATTGACCTTTTAATTGTTTAAAGAAAGGCATGACCTCAGTTAAATAACATTCTTTAGTTTGCTCAAAACCCCTTTCCCCCTCAGTTATCCCTGTAGGTGTGATTCTCTTCTTACACGTTTTCTCAAAATCAACAAACAGCTGATAAACAACATATAGGTTGATTAAGGTCTTGCTATTAGTGGCAATAGATCTACGGACTAGATGCATTGGTGTATTTGGAGGATACACAGTAGCTGCAGGCATTTTCCTAAGGGGAGTGTTTGTTTCAACAAGTACATTAACTTTTAGCTTATCCATATCTTTCTTCCAAAAGATCTGTTTTGGGGTTAATTGAGTTTGAGGCTTAAACATGTTCAAGGATATCCAATTTTCCTTAGTGTAATCATGGGGTTTGATCGTTATGTTTTTATCTTTACACGCAGGATCGTTAAGCTTCTTATTCATTTTCTCCCTAGATGCATCATCTAGTTTTCTATCTTCCTCAGTGCACTTAATGCAACTAGGTTTCTGTCTAGGTTTAAGAATCTCATTGCCATCATAGATTACATTTTGAGCAGCTTTTGCAATCTTACAATACTCAGGGTTGGATTCCTTTATAATGGGGATACTATGCTTATCGCTGAGAACTCTATGCTTAGTGATCATGTGAGCAGTTTGAATGGTATTCCCTTGTACGTACAACTTATTTTCAAGCTTGTTTTTCAAGGTTTTTAGATTAGAAAAATCATTCAAAAGTTTTGATTCCTTAGCACTGAATTCTTGCTTAAGCATTTTAACATTTTCTTGAAGTTCTTGTTTTTGCTTAGCAGTTTAAGAAAGCTTTTCTTGTAAGGAGTTTAACTCTTGTTTTAATACTTCTTCTCTAAACTTACTTTTTCTAATAGTTGTACGCATTTGGTCATCCATTTCCTGCTCACGGGTGGTTAACTCAAACTTAGCACGATGTTCATAAATAGCTACTTGTTCTTTATAGGCATTCAGTTCAGAGATAATAGAATCATCAGGGGCACATGCAGTGAATTCATCAAAAACATAGTCATCATTGACTGCAGAAGATGCATTACTTGGTACAGTCTCACTTTCACTTTGTTTCACATATTGATCATATGGGACAACATTGATATTACCCATATTTTCAATATCTGACTCAAAAGTTTTAGTTGATTGTACTTTGTCATGTATCTTTTGCTCATCAACATCATCGTATAGTTTTAATACCTCTGAGATGATTGATTCTTTGGATGGACTAGCTTGCTGTGGTGAGGGGACCTTTGGAGAGACCATTGGAGAAATGCTAGCCATGAAAATTGTCTGTGCAGTAGGTTCATCATCAACTTCTGAGTCGTATGCTTCACAGTCGGCAACTTGAAAGGCATTCTGATGATTATGACCTATCTCCTGAATTGGTTGCTCATCCACATCTGCATCATATGTCTTGGCCTTGCCCTCTGCAAGAAACAACAGCTCCTCTTCATTCAACACAGCTCCATTATCCTGAGCTTGCACAAGTAACATCTTGTCTTTGAAGTATTCTGCATTTTGAGGACGTTTTAGAGAAGTGCAGTTCCGTGCTATGTGTCCATCACCACCACAGTTGTAGCACTTAATTGGCATTGCTTGTCCCTGATTACCATTCCTTCCTCTATTCTGATTTGCGACATACCCTCCTCGTACTCCACCTCTTCTTTGTTCATATTGTCTTTCTTGAGCTGGTTGCACCGTAACCTTTCCATCTCTGACCAAAGCATGATTGTGTAGATTGGATGCAGTCCTGATTTCATTGTTAGTGTGAAGACGGTTAGTATGTGGAGTGAAGGTTAAGTTTTGTTTAACCATAAGAGCCAGTTGATTGATAAAGTGTTCCATGACTGCATTTGCATCAGGTTGCTTGAAACTTGGATCGGGAATGAGTTTGTGGTTTCCGTTACCCGTGGGTATGACTTGAGAAGCTTTGGTGGTAATTCCAACATTGGTGTAAAAAGCTGTAGAGTCATTTGATGAACTTGTTTCTCCCTGTTTGGTTTTGAACTATTCAAGAATCCTTTTTCAAACATAGCATGTCTCTCATTCTGAAGAAGAAAGGCATACAGTTGCTCATAGTTTGTATTCTTCAAACCTTTGGTTAGCTTCACAGCGGTGACAAACTTATGCCATTCGGGATTCATGTTGTTCACAAACTTTGAATTCAGCTGAATATTTGGCATGGTCATTTTGATATTCCTCATATCATTCACAAGTTTGTGGAATCTCACGTAATACTCATAGACACTTTCTTCTGGCTTCATCTTAAAGTGCTCAAATTTATCATACAGCTGTGATTCTCTGTCTTCCTTGGTTAATTCAGAACATGAGAGAAGCATCTTGACATTATCCCAAACAGCCTTGGCTTTAGTGTTGTGATTGATAAGCTTGTAGATGTCTTTTGGAAGACCCTGAAGTATAATGTTAGAAGCCCTGATGTCAGCATCGAATCTCTTTTTCTCCTTATCATTGAGCTCATCATACGTCTTTGGTCTGTCAATTCCATAGATCATTGTTCCATCTGCAGCTGTATCAATTAAGTCTCTTGTAGTCTCAATCTGATAAGGTCCTTCATCAATAGACTTGAGAATGTTGACTCCGTTTTCCTTTCCAAGATAGTACAATCTGATTCGTTGTGCCCAAGAGTCGTAGTCAGTTCTGTCAAGCATGGGTGGATGAGTATCTGAACCAGCTGCTTGAACATCTTCAGCAATAGTGGAGATGATTGTAGGTACGTTGGCAGACATGTTAACAGATTACACGGGATTTTATAACTCTATGATTAAACCGGGAAATAAATTCTTTCACGGGATTTTACTAAATCAAGAGAAAACCGTATTACAACCAAAAATCAACCAAGTCGCTACGAGTTCTTGAACCAAGTCGCTAATCACCAAGTCGCTAAGTAACAAGTCGCTAGTGCACCAAGTCGCTACACAGTCAAGTCGCTAAAGAGCAACTCGCTACGGTCCAAGTCGCTAACAACAAGTCGCTAAGCACCAAGTCGCTAAGCAGTCAAGTCGCTAAAGAGCAACTCGCTAAGGTCCAAGTCGCTAACACCAAGTCGCTAAGAATCTTAAGTACAAGTCGCTAACAAAGTTGAAAGCAAGTCGCTACCTTCACCAAGTCGCTAGCCGTAGTGGAGTGATTTCATAAAAATCAATAATAATAGAGAGAAGTTTGTGTAGTATGTGGGTAACTCAAACGTATTAGGTTTGAGCACCGAGATCGTTCCGAACGAGGGTTGAATGAAATTTCCAACTCACGTCACGATTATCGGGATTTGAATAAGAGAAGGGGATAAATTGATGTTTTCTAAACTACGGGATAAGGAAAGTAAATGGGAATAAAATCTAAGGGGAAAACCTAAGAATTAAGGCAAACTACGCGAATCTATACTAAAATGCAAATAAGGGATTAAAACGAAACGCGAATAAAATGCAACTACATCTATTCTAAATCCTAAAAATAACCTAAAATTACTTTTATACTAAAAATGATATTTGAAAACTAAATATGAATTAAAACTATTTTTTAGGATTTTTCTGGATTTTATTAGAATTAAAAACTAAATTTTAACTTTAAAAATAAGACTAAACAACTAAAAATTATAAAAACAAAGGGGAAAATTATGAAACTAATTTTATAAAATCTAAAATATCATAAGAGAATTATCAAAACTAATTTTTTTATTTTTCTGATTATTTTTCTATTTTCTACGAATTTAAAACTATTTAAATCTAATTTAAATTGTGAAAAATACCAAATAAAAGGGGAAAAATAAGGAAAAATCTTTTTTATTCTTTTTATATTTTTCTTAAACTGGGAAAATTGAAAAATTATTTTTTGAAACTTTTTCTTAATTATTTGCAATAAAAGCTATTTAAAAATGCCTAAAAACTGATTTTAATCAAGAAAAATAGTAAACAGTGACTAAAAATTATGAAAAAATCAGGAAAATTCTAAAATGATATTCTAAAGCTATGAAAAATATAAAAACATGAGCTTATGTGAGGGAAATAAGAGCTGCAGTGTAACTGTTGTGGAAATAAGCACTTTATAATAAGCAAATAAGCACTAGAATGTACCAACTGATAAAAGAAGCTAGATTGTACTATAATTACTCTAAATCAACTAATTACAGCCACTCCTAACACCTAATAAGCAGATTACCAAGAATTTAGCTACTAATCTACTTAAGCAAAACAGTGACCTGGCCCCTACTTTAAGCTACTGCAACTGCTTATCCAATAAGCTAATGTTAAAACCAGATATGTGGTCTTCAAGACCACCCAGCAAACTACAAATGGACCAAATATGAGACCATAACAAGCTGTATTGAACTCTATGC
>BPTQ01000004.1:192160002-192318876 GCA_019973895.1 Chrysanthemum seticuspe | reverse complement strand
TCAAAACCTTTTTCACGTTTTTCTTGAGTTTTGAAAAAGTTGAGTTGCATTTGTAAGCATTCAAAATCCTTGGTTAACAGTGCATTTTTACTTTTTAAGGTCTGATTTAATGCAACACATTCAGCAATTTGGGATTGTTGGTCTTTAAGTAACAGAACAAGATCTGGATGAGGCAAAGGTTCAGCGTGTTCAACGTGAGTCACACCATGATCATTATTGAGATCCTTAAGTATAACCACGGAGTCAATTTGATTATCAAGAGAAACCATAAGGTCATCTGGATCGTCAAATGTAACTACGGGGTTTATTTGAAAATCGTCAGAATGAGATGTAGATGACTCATTTTGAACATTCTGAGCCGTGCCGGATTCAGATATTGACGGAGATATTAGTTCAGATATGATGATGGTTTGTTCGGGTACCTGAGACAAGCCATCAGTGTCATACACTGGGCATGTTTCACTCATGTGTAACTCTTGCATATTAGCCATCAACATAACAGCAGCATTGGCCTGCAAGTCCTCCATATCATCATCTGAGTCTGCATCTGCCATAAAGCTCTGTTCTTTGTCTGTGAGAGATCCACCAGCTTCATCTTTAAGAGCCAAAAGTAAAGCCTCTTTGAAATAATCACTGCCCCTAGTCCTCGGCTTTGGGCATGCATTAGCCAGGTGTACTTTCTCATTGCAGTTGTAGCATCTAAGACCATTTAACCGATTCTGAGCATTTCCCTGTTCCACCACTTGAGCTCTGTTGTTATTCCTACCCACAGCATTAAACCCTTGACCACCGCCCATCTGACGACCATAATCACGATTCTGAACTTCAACACGTCCATTGTTCACAACAGCTTGAGTCCGTGTATTAGATGAGGAACGAATACGATTGTTGGATTTGTTGGTGTAACGGCCAAAAGCATTAGCAATCATCACAAATCCTTGTTGCAATGCTTCGAATGGATCGATTTCCTCAGTCGCTTCACTGACATATGCTTGAGCATTGTTGTTGTTGTATGGAACCAATTGATTTTGTTGAGGTTGTTGCTGTGAAGGTGTGTTTGAAGCAGTTGGTTGAGTTGCTGGTTGAGAGGGATAATTCTGTTGAGCATACAAGGCAAGTTGTTGATTATCCAGATGTGACTGTTTAGCAATTTGAGGACGGAGAATCCTTTCCCGATCAACTTCCTTTTCATAAGGCTTCAAGTAATCGTACAACAATCCATAAGTAGAATGATGCATATTATTCGCTTGACGGAGAAAAATGACATACTTCTCCCATTCAGGACCAAGACTACTCAGAAACTTAGTATTCACTGCAATTCTTGGCATGATGATGTTGTGTTTATCCAAATCATTGATGATGTCTGAAAATCGATGATGATAGGACTCTAGTGTCTCTCCAGGTTCAATCATGAAGTGTTCATAAGCCAAGTAAATTTTGGATTCCAAATCCTCCTGATTGAGTACAGATCCTTCCATAAGAAGACGAATATGATCCCACATTTTTTGTGCAGTCTTTTGAGCATCAACACTACGAAGAATTGGGTTTGGTAATCCTAAGAGGATGTATTCCATTGCAATTTCATCAGCTTCATAGTGTAGAAGTTATGTAGCATTTAGATCTGCAACAGTAGCAATGTTGGTTTGTTCATCTCTTGGTGGAACAGCATTAGGATCTCCGGGTACAATGACAGTAGGCATCTCAAATGGTCCTTCTAAGATAACCTTCTTTAAGAACTTTCCATGTGGCTTCTTCAGATCACAAAACCTAAAGAACCTTATCACCCATTGATCATAGTTTCCTGGAGTGAGCATTGGAGGTCTATCAAGTGATCCAGCCTCATGAATTGATTGTTGGCTGCTTAAAGCTTCA
This sequence comes from Chrysanthemum seticuspe, assembly GCA_019973895.1. NCBI lineage: Eukaryota > Viridiplantae > Streptophyta > Magnoliopsida > Asterales > Asteraceae > Chrysanthemum > Chrysanthemum seticuspe. Next base: position 192,317,004 of record BPTQ01000004.1, on the reverse strand, counting down.
CACATCTTTGCAAACCAAGTGGGTTCCTTCATAGTGTTCCTTGATGGATGTTGATTGAAATCGTTTGTGTAGGGTTGAACTTGAAGACTTGGCGGTGTTTGAATCATTTGTGGTGGTGGAATTGCACCAATTTGTGGAGTATGTTGCTGATTAAATTGTTGTTGATAAATTGCTTGTTGTTGATTCCATTGTTGATGTTGTGGAGTTAATTGTTGTTGTTGTTGATGATTATAAGTGTGAGGGAAATAGTTAGAGTATGGTGGTTGAGACATGTTGATAAACTTGTGTAGTAAAAATGGATCTTTGTAGTCGAATGAATCTTTGTTGATGAAGTGTCCTTAGGCGTAGAAAAGACAAGAAACCAAGTAGCACTTATGCGTAAAAACACCAAAAGTTACGCGTAACAACAAGGAGTTACGCGTAGGATTTAGCTTACGCGTAAGTAGGATAAAAGCACTAAAGTTATGCGTAGACAAAAGTTAGGCGTAGAAAGTTAGGCGTAGGATTACCTTATGCGTAGAACTGAGTTTACGCGTAAAGTGAATCTTATGCGTAGGATTTCTACGCGTAAGCTAATGCTTATGCGTAAATTTAGGGTTTTTGCCCAAATGATCTTTTACACTATCACAGTGCAAAAGATATCCAAAGTCGACGTATTTTCAGACTTATCCAAGTAAGAAAACACGGAATAAACCACGAAAATGAAGATCAAACCAAGGAGATACTTACGCGTAGTTTTAGGGTTTTACTACGCGTAGTTTTACTCGTAAGTATGATTTCGTCCAAAATTGTTTCTAAACCGGTGTTTGTGGGATAAAATAGCTTCAATAACACCAAAATACACGAAAGTGTAAAACTTGATGAACCAAAGTCTCTAAAACAGTTACGAGTAGGATGATACCCACGTTCAAAAACAACTATCCACGCATAAAGTTTGAAACTTTTTGCCAAAAACACGTATTTTAACACCTTAAGACATTGAAAGGACAAGAATCTTGGATTCAAAAGTGTAAAAAAGATGTTTTTAAGCGAACCAAAGTATCAAGGTGCGTTTTAGGCGTAGGACCGAAACCCACTTCAAAAACAAACACGATTCACCCAACTAGTAGGCGATTGATACCACTGTTAGGTCACTAGTTTTACAAACACAAGTAATATAGAAAGAGATAAGGCGATTGAACAAGTAAACACGCACACATACACGATAAGAGTAGCACGGTTAGGCGTAGGAATATGTGTGAAAATAAAACTTGAACAACCAACCCTCAAATGAGGGTTTACAAGAGTATTTATAGGAGGGAAGCTAGGGCAACACTCCTAGTTCCCATCCTTTCTTATATGGGCTTGGGCCTAAGCTTATGGGCCTTCTACATAAGCTAGACCTTAAACAAACATAAAGGCCATAATAAGCTACCTATTACATATGAAATATAAATACTTGAAATACAGTTTAGGAGTGATTCCAACATTTATGAATCCTAGAGATTTTGTAGTCATTAACCTTTGGTAGCTTCAAATAGTTAGAGATAAACGCATACCCTACGACCTTAGAGACACAACGCAATTAAGAATAAGGACGTGACAATTCAACCACCAATAGGAGATAACTAGGGAGTAATAAAGCCTAAGCAAATACATTTTTAACTATCATACGAGCACACAACAATAGACATAGACTACATACACCTTAGTTTAGATAATTAGATAAGTAGAAGTAATTGGTAGAAATACCAAACCCCCAAGTCCAAACCCCGAGATTCGTACCTTTCCATTTCCTAGAAACATAAAAAGATAAAAAAAAATAATCTTCCTCAACCCCAACCTTAGCGTAGTAACTTCTCACTAGCATTCCTATTCCCCTAGAGAACGATATCAATTCCCGTGGCTTACCCTAATACTACACTACAATGATTAGGTTCACTACCTAGGGTGTTGAAAAACTTGCTCGACGAAAAGGAAGTTCCTTTGACCTCGAACGACGCGTGTAGCGTTATCAAGTTTTTGGCGCCGCTGCCGGGGAATAGAATAGCTAGTTAGGAGTCAACCTTGTTTAGGTTTCCTTGCTTGATTCCTATCAAGTAATCTTTTTTCCCATTTTTATCTTCCTCGTAGTCTATCCTCCTTCTTCGTGACCTTTGTTAGTAACCCCATCATTTTTTATCATGGAAGGTGATAATTCGCCAAACAACACTTCACCACCAAACAAGTACCCACCGCTTGACCCAGCCTTTGCCAACCAACTTCGAGCTCGTATTGTTAGTGAAATTGGAGAGCTTAGGAAACTAAATAGGATAATTGAAAATACGCTTGAGGAAGCCCTTAAGGAATCTACTAACACTTTAGATAGTGATTCGACCTCAAGTGATTCGGATGATGACCTAGAAGAGGGAGATTATAAGGTGTTAGAAATTATGGATGATAGTAAGGATGAGGAAGAACTTAGGGGGTATTTCGACTCATACCCTAAAGGGAAGGAAACCGCCTATCACTATAACGTAGTTAACTTCCCGAGACCACCTTTCGAGCCTCGCATAAGAAGGGTAACCCTAAAAACATCAAGATACCGTGTATGATTGGATACTTATATAGGGATCACACCTACATTGACTATAAGGCACCCATGAATATAATGTCTAGGCTCTATTACAATTGGATCATGAGCAAAAAGCTAGAACCTATGAGGGACCCCTTTCGACCTAGGAAAGCAAGTAACTATGTTGGGAGGGTTAAAGGATTGCATGTCTTCGTAGGTAACTTCACATATAGGTGTGATTTCATGATTTTGGAGAATGTTAAGGGCATCATTGATGGGTTTTTAGGGGATGTAATACTTGGGAGACCATTTATAGATGAGTCTAAGATGGTTTATGATCGAGAGGAAGGAATAGTCGAGTTCTCAAATGGAGCCGAGAGTGTTAAATATATAATTCCCTACAAAAATAAGAAGTTTGAGGGTATTGATAATTTAGATGTGGACAACATTCCGGCATTTGAAGTAGACTGGAAGAACAAAGTTTACTACACTGCTTGTCTTGAATTAGGCCCTGAATATATTCGTGATGAGAGAAGGGTTAAGGAGATCGAATGGGCCTCTAAGATTAGGACAACGTAGGGGCACGACTTCGAGTCTAGCTACAAGACTCATAATTAAAGAAAAGCGCTTCGTGGGAGGCAACCCATGCTTAATTGTTTGCTTGTTTGTATCGTGTATCTTTTATTGATTGTTTATTCTCTTGTTTAAATTTGTAAAAATGCTTTATTTTGTCTTTAACCTCGTCTTAATTACATATAAAGGTATTTTACATAAGGGATAAGTGTAGGGAGGATTACACACATTTTCAAAAGAAACGTAAACATGAGAATTACAATTAATTAAAAGATATACATGTGTGTTTGTTCGAGTCAAATGCTTGTATCGAGTCATAATGGATGTTTTGTATGAAATTTTTCCAGATTCTAAAGATGTAAATTTTCCAGAATTTTTTCCAGAAAATCGCAGACCAGTTTTTGTCAGGATAACCTGACGGCATCAGGATCGCAACCTGACGGCGTCAGGAAGGAGCAGAAACAACTGATCACTTTTTCTCGTTTTCTGAGCTACTTATAATATTTTGGAATTTTCCAGGTCTTAATTTTCCAGAAATTCTGTAAACATCCATTCCACAAGCATTATATCCTAGTTTAGTAGAGTCCTATATATATTATTACCGCCGATTTTACGCGAAGGTTTCGTTTGTTTTCTTCAAGTGTGCAGGTTTAATTTACCAAGAAGAAGATACATAAGATGAGAAGGAGCTTTTCACGCAAACATTCTTCTTGAAGAAAGATGTAACCACCACTTTACACGGATCCTACCGAGCTAATCAGGGGAGTATTAGTTTCTTTCATATTTTATTACCTTCCGTTATCATAACTTTGATACTTTCGGAGAACATTGGGGACAATGTTCAGTTCAAGTGTAGGGGAGAAAATAAAACGGGAACTTTGAAACTATGCTTATCCTTGATTATTTGCTTTGTCCAAATTCATTTGTGTAATAAACCATGAGAAATATCGGTTAGGGTAATTTTGGCACCAAATTTAAAATTTTTCATGACATATTGAAGTGGGCCATTAGTCTTAATAAAGCTTCTCATGGATAGGAAGTTATATGACTAGCACAAAAACCCTTTACCACCTAAATTCCACCCAAAATGTGAGGATCGCCCTTAGATTAGTAGGAATTAAAGCATTCATCTTTAATGCTTAGAGTGTGAACCGGTAGTATAATAGATTCTAGAACTTGTTTTGTGATGCATTCCGAGATCGCTAGTAAGACTACACTTGTGTAGTTAGGAATAACAAATTGATAAGAGGCATTATGATAACCCTTGTTTGATACCCGTAATATAATTACTTCTTTCACATCGGTTGAGTAATTCCCCCACACCTTTGCGTTGTACTCATCTTTAGTACACGATACCCCTAGTTAACCCCTCAGAGCCTATCCTTTTCGCGGTTCTCGTGTTGTTTCGGTTTTCTGGAATATCAATGAAGAGCATTGTTTACAATCCACCCCCAAATGTACACCCAAATTGCCTTAGCCTACCTTGTATGCACTCACTTTTAGTGCATTATTGTTATCACATTTTACCCTTAGTTCAATTATCTAGTTGCTTGCATAAGTTGCTAATTTGAGTCATATCCTTTGTACACAGTTTTGGGACGATTGGGACTCATGGGAAAAGTTAAATTTTATGAGATGACGGGAAGGGAACGTTAACTTCAAATTCCCTTTATTTGCATAATAATGTACTCCAAGTGTTTTGATCTTTTCAATTCGGGTCATATTAGTGTTAGAGTAATAAAAACTCAAGTGTAGAGATGTGCCTATAAATCCCTATCATTTTGATTTTATCGTAGAGGATGGTAGAGTAAAAGTGTATGAAAAAAAATAGAAAAAAGAGAAAAAGAAAAAAAAAATATAGTGTAAAAAAAAATAATAAATAAAAACATACGGGCTACCATCCTACATCTATCTTTAAATTTATGTTTGTTTGTTTCAGTTATCTAGTGTTTAGAGTGTCGAGTCTTGGCTTAGCAACGCCATTCTTCGCATGCTTGTAACATAAAGATTTTTTGACTTGCCACCACTAAATAGCCTATCCCACCAAACCCTTTGTTTCCCTACTGTAAGCCTATCATTACAACCCTTTAAAAGACCTCTTGGATAGTCTTTCCTAGGTGCTTACGCCAAAGCGATGGAGGTTTGATCTAGTCTCAAGCCTATGGTAATCTATGTACTAGGACCGGTTAATAAGTGTTTATCTTCCATTTCCAACTTGTTATATTTCATATACACCCGAGAGATGTGAGTATCTAAACACCCCATGTGAGGTGCTAGTATGTAATTTCCGTGCTTGTTATGACTTCTGCGGGGCTTATATGTGTTTTGAATCGTTCTAAACTAATGCTTCATGACCTCTAACTTATAAATTTATTGGCTAAAAGCACATTTGCTTGAGGACAAGCAAATACCAAGTGTAGGGATATTTGATAAGGTTTTAAAATGTACCTTTTTTAGGGGTCATTTAAGCTCTTATTTGATCACTTTTGTATCCGTTATTACTTAATATCGTTCCTTTTCACTTTTTAGGTATCTTGAAGGCAAAATGCTGGAATGATACTTATTCGGATGAAAAGGCGCGAATATACGAAGAAAATGGCCAAAGTCAAGAATCGAGACACTCAGGCTGCTGGAACTGAAGGTGACGGCGTCAGGCACAACTAGCGACGCCGTCGAAAGATGTTTTGTGACGACTCAGTAGCCAAATTGCCCATTTACAAGTGACGGCTTCAAGTTTTAAAAGAGTAGGGCGTCGCAACTCTGACGGCCTAGATTTGATCCAAACGACGTCAGAGACTGAAGGGGACGGCGTCACAGGCATAAGGTGACGCCGTCGCAAGACTAACGTGGCCAAGACGAAACCCTAATAACGGCGACCCGACGACGTCACAAATTAAAGGGTGACACCGTCGCATGTGTAATCTTATATATAGAATTCGAATTTTTTAGTTTTCAGTGTGTAGTCTTTTGGAATAAAAACCTAAACCGAACCAAGGTTGTCTTGTACAGTATTTTAGGGTTCCATACCCTATCTTACATCAAGATAAGTGTTTTACTTCATTAATTCAATTATGTCTTCCTTTGATTATGTGTATGCTTGCATGTTCCCCATGTCCGGCTAATTTACTTGTGTGTTTGCTTAGGTAATATGAAACTTAGTTATTGAATATTGATTGGTTGTCTCTTATCTTAATTGTGATTGACCTAGTATTGCGATAGGTCATTCGTTGTGTTTGTAATGCTTGATTGATCTTTGATGAACCTTAGTTTATAATCGCCTAGAGTAATTGTAGACAAGTCATTCAAAGAATACCTTAGAGTTAAAGTTTATGAATCCTAGAGATTTTGTAGTCATTAACCTTTGGTAGCTTCAAAGAGTTAGGGATAAACGCATACCCTACGACCTTAGAGACACAACGCAATTAAGAATAAGGACGTGACAATTCAACCACCAATAGGAGATAACTAGGGAGTAATAAAGCCTAAGCAAATACATTTTTAACTATCATACGAGCACACAACAATAGACATAGACTACATACACCTTAGTTTAGATAATTAGATAAGTAGAAGTAATCGGCAGAAATACCAAACCCCCAAATCCAAACCTCGAGATTCGTACCTTTCCATTTCCTAAAAACATAAAAAGATAAAAAAATCATCTTCCTCAACCCCAACCATAGCGTAGTAACTTGTCACTGGCATTCATATTCCTCTAGAGAACGATATCAATTCCCGTGGCTTACCCTAATACTACACTACAACGATTAGGTTCACTACCTAGGGTGTTGAAAAACTTGCTCGACGGAAAGGAAGTTCCTTTGACCCCGAACTCGCTGTGTAAGCGTATCAATTACCCTTAATTTGTTTAATTAGGTTTTATTTTTTGTAAAACTTGTAGAAACCCTAGGATTGCATGTATATTTTATGTGGTTTTAATGAATAATTGTTATGTGCCATGTATTATGCGTATCTTGGGATTATAATTGTTATGAGGAATCCATGGTGGAACATGCATGTTTTGCCATGTATTATTATTTTATTAATTGTTAAGTGATATACACATGTTAATTAGTTTGATAAATATTAAATTAGGGAAGACCTCAATATATCTAATAAAAATTCGTTATGTGCAATATGGTATATTATTAACTTTGGCTTACGCAATCGACTTGTCGATGCATGTGGCTCACTTACCTTGTAGGTGAAAGACCCAGTTAATATATGCATTGTTTTACGCCTAGAATTGTTTATTAGGTTTTATCGATATAATTATGCATGTGGCTAATTGTTTTTTACATATGTTAATTGTTAAGTTATATGTATATATTATTTGAGTTTGTTTTAAGTTTTATTAAAGTGCTTTTTTGTTTATATTGTATGACATGTTAGTAAGCAAAAAGGGTTTTTTACGAATAGAAAATTAAATGGACTAAATAATGGCGAAATCGATTTGTTTTTCTAAGTATTAAATCTTGAACTTTTAATCGACTGATGCGACTGTACTAAATGGTTAGAACGGCTCACCCATTATAACAAACTGTGTGGGTGGTTTAAGGAGGGTTCGACGTTAAATTGTGACTCTAAAGAAGAAGGGTTATTCATATTATGTTTCGCGCTGACCAGCTTCTCTGCCACCTTGTGAGTTGTATTTGGAGTTACCTAGTATAACTATTCTATGTACGAAGCATCTTAGTGCAAAGTTGTAAGTTTCTCAACACATCGATTAAAACATTGTAGAATTTAATCTTAGCAATTAAAATATAAGTAAGTTTTTTTTGTAAAATTTTATGTTATAGAGATGTATGCATGCTTCTTTATACATAAGTTTTGATTACACATAAAAAATTGTACCCTTTAAATTTAAGTTTATGCCATCTAATGATATGAAACACTTGAAGTGGTAATTTAGTTATGTGAGACCTTGAACTAGATTACGATAACAAGGTAAATCTTTATGTTATGTGAGACCTCAGCTTAAATAATTTGCAGTTTCTAAATTAGACAACTTAATTAAGTTAGTTAGTGAGACCTATAACTTAAGGCATGAGATGGGATAAACATGCTTACGTTTTGCATAATTGTTTGGCAAAATTGTAAATCCCATATTTTCTAGGAATTGAAAACTTGATTGTCAATTATTGTTTTTCAACAATTACCTATTCTATACTTTCATCACTAGCAGATCAACTGATGTGGTGAAACTATGATAATGAGGGTCCTAGATTCAAGGAAAATTCTATGGTTAATATGAATATTGACCAAAGGGTATTTTATTTTCTTGAATGATTGAATTATCGAAAGTACTAACTTTTGAACTTTTATTTTATGTAGAAATGGCTCAAGCTGAATCTACTGCACTAGCCTCGTCGTTCAAATCCATGTTTGATCGAGAGAAATTGACTGGCAACGCAAATTTCAATGATTGGTATCGGCAACTCAAAATTGTCTTGAGGGTTGCCAAAAGACTAGATTATTTGACTACGCCTTGTCCTCCTGAACCTGCAGCTGATGCTACTGCTGAAGCACAAGCTGCATGGCAAACAGAGTATGATAAACATAATGATGTCGCCTGCATTATGCTTGGAAGTATGGCTCCAAACTTGCTAAAACAGTTTGAGAATTACTTCCCTCACAACATGCTCACCGAACTTATTCGGTTGTTTAAGCCTATAACTGTAGAGCTGTATGATTTGATAGATGCCCTACACAGTTACAAGCAAGGGGACGGGAAACCTGTGAGCGCCCACTGTCTGGAAATGATGAGTTACATGGACCAGCTCAGGAGACTCAATTACGTCTACCCCAATGACATACAAATTGGCCTTATCAACAGATCCCTTAATAAGGAGTTTGATGGTTCCGTGCGCAATTACAATATGCATTGTACGGGGAAGACAGTTAGTGAGGTACATGCAATGCTCATTGACTACGAAAAAGGTTTGCCCAAGAAGGCTCCTACACCTACGGTACTTGCTATTCAAAAGGGTAGGATTTCTAAGCCTAATAAGCCGCTAGCGAACAAGAAAAGGAAATGTAAGGGTAAAGTTGATAAGGGAAAACAAGTTATGGCTTATCAACAAGAACCCAAGAAGTACCCCCTAAAAAGCGTGAGAACCCTAAAAAGGATCAGGCTTGTCATCACTGAACTAAGGTAGGACACTGGAAGAGGAACTGTCCACTCTACCTTGATGAGTTGCGTACTAAGAGGTATAAAATTGTTGGCACTATTGCTAGCACTTCAGGTACTCTTTTGATGATAGAATTATTTTCTTTTCCTCATAAAATAAATTCCTGGGTATATGATACTGGATGTGGTATTCACATTTGTAATACACTTCAGGGACTTAGAGGTGCAAGGAAGCTCGCCTATGGACAACAATACTTGCACGTGGGTAATGGAGCACATGTAGTTGTTGAAGCTATAGGAACGTTTATTTTAGTTTTACCTTCGGGTTTAGTACTGTCTTTGAACGATTGTCATTACACACCTTCTATTATTAGGGGTGTCGTTGTCGTTTCCTTGTTAAAAGATATTGGTTTTATTTATACATTTACTGATTATGGAATTTCGGTTTCTTTAAATGATGTTTTTTACTTTAATGTTATTCCAGTAAATGGTTTGTTTGAAATTGATTTGCATGATAATGTGATTGATAAAAATAATTTTGTTTTTAGCATCAATAATAAAAGAATCAAAAGTGATTTGGATTTTTCATATCTTTGGCATTGTAGACTTGCTCACATAGGCAAGAAACGCATGCAAAAGCTGCAACACGATGGGCTTTTGCAAGATATCAATGATGAATCATTTGATAAATGCGAATCTTGCATATCTGGGAAGATGACCAAGAAACCTTTTACAAATAGTTTAGAAAGGGCTTCTGATCTTCTTGGTGTGATACATACTGACGTATGTGGACCACTAAGACATATGTCAAGGAAGGGTGCTAGCTACTTCTTAACCTTTACGGATGATTTCAGTCGTTATGGTTATGTTTATTTACTTAAACATAAACATGAAGTCTTTGAAACATTTAAGGTTTTCAAAAGTGAAGTAGAATTGCAACTAGGAAAGAAGATTAAAGCTCTTCGATCCGATAGAGGTGGTGAATATTTAAGAAAAGAGTTTAAAGATTATCTTGTTGAGTGTGGGATTGTCCAGCAGCTCACTACTCCATATACTCCACAACAAAATGGTGTATCTGAGAGAAGAAATCATACATTGTTGGACATGGTGCGATCAATGTTTAATCTTACAACTCTTCCCTTATCCTTTTGGGATTATGCTTTAGAAACTGTTGTTCGCATTTTGAATATGGTTCCAACTAAGAAGGTTGATAAGACTCCTTATGAAGTGTGGTATAGGAAAGCTCCCAACTTGTCTTACTTAAAGGTCTGGGGTTGTGAGGCGTTTGTTAAACGTGACTCAGCTGATAAGCTACAACAAAGATCTGTTAAGTGTATCTTCGTAGGATACCCAAAGGAAACTATGGGTTACTACTTTTACTTTCCACCTGAAAACAAAGTAATTGTTGCTAGGTATGGAGACTTCCTTGAAAGGGATCTCATATCTCATGAATTCAGTGGGAGAGTTTATGATCTGGAAGATGATCAAGAAGATACATCACCTTCTGAAAACACTAGCCAACCTCAAGTAGAACCTGAAAGTCTGAGTGTTCCACCTGAAGTTGAAGTGGTTCCCATTCGTAGATCCGCAAGGGCTAAGCGTGCACCCGAGCGTCTATGTCTTAACGTAGAAGCTGAGGAAAATATGTTAGGGGATCTTGGTGAACCTGCTAACTATAAGGCTGCTATGATGAGTCCTGAAAAGGATAAATGGCAAGTCGCAATGAATGGGGAAATGCAATCCATGAGAGATAACGAAGTCTGGATAGAGGTTGACTTACCTCCAAATGCTAAGGTAGTTGGAAGTAAGTGGCTCTATAAGATAAAGACTGACATGGATGGAAATGTACACACCTATAAAGCTCGTCTTGTAGCTCAAGGGTTTACTCAAACTTTTGGGATAGACTACGAGGAGACATTTTCTCCTGTAGCAGACATTAGTGCTATTAGGATTCTTATAGCCACAGCTGCGTACTATGACTATGAGATATGGCAAATGGATGTCAAAACTGCCTTCTTAAACGGTCGCCTAGATGAGGACATCTATATGGCGCCGCCTGAAGGGTTTCTGAATCCAAAATTTCCAAAGCGTGTATGCAAACTTCAAAGATCCATTTATGGATTGAAGCAAGCATCAAGGCAATGGAACAAGAAGTTTGATGAAGAAATCAAGAAATTTGGTTTCACTCAAAATCTTGATGACCCATGTGTATAAGCTAGTGGGAGTAATGTTATTTTCCTTATCTTATATGTCGATGACATATTGATCATGGGAAAAGACATTCCAAGTTTGCAAGATGTAAAGTCTTATCTTGGAAAGTGCTTTTCTATGAAGGATTTAGGGGAAGCAGTATTTATTCTGGGAATCAAGATCTACCGAGATAGATCAAGGCGGTTGATTGGACTAAGTCAAAGTACTTACATCGATAAAATATTGAAGAGATTCAATATGCATAATTCCAAGAAGGGATATTTGTCGATGCAAGCTGAACATGGCTTAAGTAGTGAACTATGCACGTCAACACCTGAAAAGGTGGCACACATGAGAAATGTTCCTTATGCTTCGGCTGTAGGATCTATCATGTATGTTGTGAGATGTACAAGGCCAGATGTGGCGTTTGCACAAAATATCACCAATCGATATCAACAGAATCCAGGTGTGAAACACTGGCATGCTGTTAAGAACATTCTTAAGTATCTAAGGGCTACTAAAGAAATGTTTCTAGTGTATGGTGGGAATCCAGATGCAGAACTTGATGTTACAGGTTTTTGCGATGCGTCTTTCCAAACTGATAAAGATGATAAGAAGTCTCAAACGGGACATGTCTTTATCATTAATGAAGGAGCAGTTGACTGGAAGAGCAAGAAGCAGACTACGACTGCGATGTCTATTACAGAAGCTGAGTACATAGCTGCTTCGGAAGCTGCGATGGAAGCTGTTTGGATTAGGAAATTCATTTCGGGACTCGGAGTAATGCCCTCAATCGAATTACCTTTAAATGTGTATTGTGACAATTCTGTTGCGATAACATTTGCCAATGAGCCTGGAGTCATGAAGGGCGCCAGACATTTTCCTCGACGATATCACTATGTTCGAGAGCAAGTCGAAATAGGTGAAATCAATCTACTCAAAGTTCATACAGATGATAATCTAGCTGATCCCTTTACGAAGCCTTTGCCAAAGGAAAAACTTACTGACCATGTTGATGGGATAGGACTTCGTTTAGCTAGCAGTTTCATGCAGATCTGTGATTAGTATTTGGATAAAGGATGTTATGAACAAATATTATTTTAATGAAATAAAATAGTTGTTTATGTTTATTTTTCATTTTCTTAATATTATATCCTATATTTGCATGTTTAATCCGTGAATGACTTATGTTATTCTAAATAGTCCGTTGTCGATCAATGATGTGGGAATACCATTGAATTAAGACAAATCTGAGTTTTGGTAGAATATACTTAAAGTATATTGATGCGTGAGTCATACCAGATTCACATGATGTTCAATGAATTGAATATAGGACACATCCAACTTTACATGATTATACTTTATGGATCTTTGTCATTAAGTAAATCATGAAATGTTTATCCTCAGACTTGAGATACCAGATAACTGTTATGAATGTAGTGCACTTGTGTAAGATAGTCTAACGCTATCCGTAACTGGTAGTTATAAGGGCTATTTTCAGAAGTGTTACAAAGTTCATGAGTTATGTTTGTAGTCAAGAGAATTTGTTCCTTTGAATTTGTTTCAAAGCATAATACTATTTTGGGCCCCTCGTAGGGTTGACAAGATGTTTGTATGGCCATACCCAAGATCAATCTGGAATACGTTCAGATGATTTGGTAATCTTGTTAAATCAGATATAACGAGAAACAGAATATTAACTTATGAAATGACTTGATCCATATTCATAGTTAATGTAGTATTAGTAGCAAAAGGATAAGTAAAAATGATGAATCATTAAATGGTTTTCCAGGATACCATACTCGATTCGATCTGGGGGCATTGGCGTGTTAGGCTAGACTAAACCAATGTCATTACTGTATTAAGTAATATCCAAGTGGGAGCTAAAAGGTTTATGGATATAATTTAACATGCGTATGACCGGATTCGAACTCGAGACTTCGGGATTGCACACATTACGTATGAGAGTTGATGTTAAAATAATTAATATATATAAACGTTATTATTATTAATTATTTGTCACGAAATAAAACTTAACGATAGTTAATATTTAACGAGGTTAGACTAACGGTTGTTAAATGTAAACTACAAGGACTAGAGATGAAATTAGTGGACAAGAAAATTCTAGAATCCCTCTCTTGGGTTCTTGGCCGGTCGTGGGTCTTCAAGCCCAAGGGGGACAGTTTTCTTGGTCACCAAGTTTTGAGAAACTATAAATACAAACCCCTTGTATTCATAATTCTTAGCCTTGGATTACTTAGAAACCTAATTTCTTCTCCTCTCCTCTCCTCTTGTTGTTTGGCCGATCGTACACCTCCCTTCCCCAAGGGATTCGATTTTCCAACTCCAAGATACAAGTGTTTGGTTTTATTTGTGATTCAAGAACCTAGCTTTTCACATCAAATCGATATTAGTACGTGTGTACAAGAACGAAGGACGAATACAATTGTGTTTGTGGTGAATTGTGGGTGTCGACTTCTTTGGGTCGAATTGTATTAAACCCTAAGTTAGGGTTTGGGTTTTTGTTCCTTGTTCTCAATATTGTGTGTTCCTTGAATTGCTTAAAGGTACGCACATTCTTTTATTCGGTTAATTCATTACAAGTATTTTTCCTATTACTTCCGTTGCATGCTTTGATGATGTTTACTTGTTTTTAATAATTGTTATGATTAGTAAAACCCAACAGATTTGTAGTTGTGATACTTGTGTTATTCCAATCCTTGTAAGCTATTATTTATCTTCATACTCATTCAATATGATTGTAATAATCTCTATAATTATTTGATGTAATTTGATATAATTAGTATATGTAATATGGCTTGATTGATGTTGTACATGAGGTTGTGACCATAAAAACAAGCTAAAACAAGTCCTAGGTAAGTTCTATGAACATGAATTCTGAAACAGTACCAAAGTTTGATTAAACTGGTCATTTCAGTAAATCTTGAGGTTAATTCAGTAAGATAGGCTTTTAGAACTATGTCTTACGGTCATTTCGCCAGGTGGCGCACCTCATAACTCCTCTCGATGAGTAAATGAGAGCCAAAATTGCAAAACATGTCAAAATTTGCACACCAGATTTCATTTAGGAAAATCCCATGGTTCTGATCATTTCTAGAAGTCGACTCAGTTTTATGAAATGTAGCCAAGACCTAAACTTAAAGTTTGGCGAAAGCTGCGTGTCAAAACGAGTTGTAGAACTCAACTTATGGTCGTTTTGGTAGGACTGAATGTGCAGCCAAACTTTCTGCAATGAAATATAAGTATATACTTGTAATTAGACCATTGATATAGGTAAACTTTGGACCTTAGACTTGATTAAGCTTAAGAAGCTGTTAGAGAATATAAAAATATAAACTTGAGCTTTTGAATCACTTAAAAAGGACTTGTGGTTAAAAAGTTATGCCTAGTTAAGTTTTACTAGATGAAAATATAGTGTTGGAACAAAAGCTTGCTGATACGATTTTAAATCATGATTTTGACCCTTTTCTGGTCCGAATCAGCAAAAGTGTAAAGCACGAAAGTTGCTCAGAATGACGTTTTCTACAAAAACTCGGGTGCACATAAGCAGAAAGTGAACGACAAAACCTAAAAACGGCAAAAACTAAGCTGACCTGTTGTTGACTAGAAAACAACCTCGGTGAGAACTTTAAGTGATATATTGATCATTTGAGGCTAATACAAACCCAAGATTAAGTCAAGATTGTTGTCTTGAGGTTGTTTAACTTAGACACATCCTTAATATGGTCTTGATTATTATTGCTTAACCATAACTTAGCCGCACGGCTAGTATAAGTCTAATGACCGAAACTTGTTTATTTAAAACTTGTTCACTAGACTTTGACAAACTAGGTAAATGACCATACGACATGTTAAACTACTTCACGACCTCTTGATTTTGATAGCCAAACAACATTTAAGGAATACTTTAACCTAAGGATTCATGTACAACATCATAAGCCAACAAACTACATATACTTGTACACTTATATCGTACAATATACTAAAACAAGAATACTATGCTTTCTTAGGTAATTGTTAAAGACCGTGATCTTGTCATACTCTACATTGATAAACATTATATCGTTACACTCCGCTGCTGATCACTACTGTGAGTTCATAGCCCCACTTTCTATTACTTAATTATTTTACAAACCCTTGGGGGAGATACATGCTTTATTTTTAAACCGAACACATTGCTTTCAAAATGTATGCTTATTTGATTGTTTTATTAGCACTAAGTTACCGGATTTGCCAAACTTAAGTCCCTAAATCATGAATCATTAATCACTAGTGAGAGTGGGCGCGAATATTGTGAATAGATCTACTGGGATTGACGAATCCCGTTTGTGTTGACCGAGTAGGCAAACAAACGCACTATATTTGAGTAACATTGGTAAAAACGGCAATTTTTACCTGATAGGGCTCGCACCGACATTTTCACCAATTAATTTTGGAACACGTTAACTCCTTGATTGCATGATGCTTAGCCTAATAATAATTGTTTTGTTTTCAAACCATTGGTGTGAATTTATAACTCACACTACAAACATAATGTGTTCAACCATCAAACAAACTCTATGAATTTTACTCAACCTTTGTGTTGACAGTTTTAAGCATGTATTTCAGGTCCATAATGTCGGAAGCTGGCACGGAGGAGCATGGATACTTAAAAAGGCTATAAATTTTATTATCATTCGAAAATCAATTTAATGTATTTTGTAAAACGTGAAACTACTGGGACCTCATTTTTGTAAACTCTGATATTTATATAAATCGAATGATAAATCTTTTAAAACGACTCCATTAGAGTTCATTTTCTATTGTTATGACTGTTGTGCCATGAAGTAACACCAATTTAAATTCCGCTGCGTATCACGAATTTGGGGGTGTTACAGATTGGTATCAGAGCCTTAATTATAGAGAAACGAGTCTAAATTGAGACTTAAACTATAACTACTTTTACAAACAAAACATTTTATAGCCTTTCGTTCTCCGTGCCTTCCATCCTCCAGACGATTACGTGACTTTTAGGCATTTTAAGCTATACAAACATACTAGTATATTGATATATACACTCGACATAATTTCAATCATAAATGATGTACTAAACATATCTGTGTATGCCTATTCTAAGGCATTATGACACAATCATATTTTTCCAAATCATGTATTTACTCATGCATTTAAGGATTACGAAATTTCCTCCATGACATTGTAACTGATTACAATGGTCTTTCCTACTTCCCAGACATTGTAATTTACACAATGGTCTCAACTATTTCTCAGACATTGTGAGTTACACAATGGTCTCTATTATTTCCTAGACATTGTGAGTTACACAATGGTCTCAACTATTTCTCAGACATTGTGAGTTGCACAATGGTCTCAACTACTTCTCAGACATGTGAGTTACACAATGGTCTAATTTACTTCATAAACATTGTAAGTTATACAAAGTCTCTAGAATTATCTTATAAACTTTATATGATATTGTTTTACATGAAACCCGTCACAATCTATCAATTTCCCTAATGGAAATACAAGAAATGGAATTTCTAAAGGACAAACTAATTCATCATCTACAAAAGCTGAAGTTCAGCAACTTTCTCTACATTCGTAAAAATTCTCTTTTGAAACCTTCATTGTTAAAAGTTCTTACTCCTGGCCAAGTATGGACTATTTTAGAATTACTTAAGATATTGTTTCCACACGTATCTACCCATACTATCTTCTATGCAATGGAATGTGAAAACATAGGTTACAAGTCTTTTATGGCCGGGACTTGCAACTGATTGGTTTGATCTCGCCTTTGCTTAGTGGACAATTTCTCAAAAGCTATGGACATATCACAAGTATACCTACTTTAGGTATTTGGAAAATTTATCGAACCTCGGCTAAATATAGCCTAATCACCTATATTTAACCTAGGAACAGTGGAACATAGTCTAATTAACTATGCTCAAATTAAATTTTTTAAGCACTGAGCATAGTTATACAAGGGTTATATTCAGGTTAATTTCCTACTTAAACTCGATAAACCACTAGAATTCATTAAAAAGATCTAGAAACATGATAGTGTCTTACCACTCAGCGAGATCTTAATACTTATTTATACTACCTAATTTCATTCTTGAAAGTTTTCATTTATGAAATAATCCTAACTACTATCTTGGGATAGTCATCAAATCTTCTCGTCATTTCTTAGAAGTACTAGCCTGTTTAGGTTTCAAGGATATCATTCCGCCATAATCCTTTAAAATTCACTTATGATTTTAAAGCAAACTTGACATCTCTACCGAAGAATAATGGTAAACATACACTACACTCTCCTAATAATCAACATATAACTTCATTATCTGAACCCCATTATAAGTCAGTATGTAAAACTTTACAGTATCACGTTTCTTTCAAACACTAGTAGACATAAACACTATACGATATAGCCTTCATCTCAAAACTACCTAATACATGATCAACTTTGGAAATGGTTTGGATAACCACTTCCTACTAGCAAGACTTTCTTACAACGACAATTATCACATCATTATAAACCATTTCACATCAACAAAATCTTACACCTTTGATTAACAACAGTTACCCTAACAACAACAAAACTATTCCATTTGAGGCACTATATAGACAAAAGTGTCAGTCAACCATGTTAATACAAATAAACCGTAAAAACGTTTATTAATATTTTACGATCTCTTTGTGTTTTGTTGATAACAAATATAATGTTGTCTTAAGTTTAATTATAAGGATACATGTTATTTTTGTAAAGCATTTACATATAGCCATTTAAATACAAAAATGTAGTAATTAAGCTTTTGTTGTAATAGTTTATTAGGATGGGTAAAAACCATAACCCATGGATCTTAACCCCCCAAGAAGACTAGATACAATGTATACTTAGTTACATTGAATCTAAAGAAAACCCTTGGACCAACCCATAACCCATGACCCATAACCAAAAAACCCATGGGCAAAGAGGAGCGTTCCAAGGATCCCTAGGTTTTCACTAGACGGATCCCAAGTGGAAGGGATCCGTGGGATCCGGGGAACAGTGAGGAATTTTGCCTATAAATAGAGAGCCATTTCTTCATTCTAACTCACCCCTCTTCTTACTAAATCTCTCAAACACTCTCATTCTCTTCTAACATATAGATTACTTGATCTAGAGAGTTGTTCTTCTTTCTTTCTATTTGTGATCCTCATATAGGTCCTTCTCTAAGGCGAGATCATGAGCATTCTACAAGTCATCCAAGCAAGGGGTCCTTGATTGATTTGTCACTCCGCAAGATTTCTGTAGCGAAGATCTTGTATCTGATATTTCACATATTTGTTGTGTAATAGTTGTGTTGGTTTGGTCCACCGTGCTACGGACTCGGTATCTAGCTTTGTACCGGAAAAAGTGTAAGCAACGTTGTGAAGGCTTCTCCGCCAAGTGAAGGAGTTTGTTGACATAGTGCTTGAACTCTCGAGTAGGTGACTCGGGGAGTGGAGTAGGGCAAGGAAGGTGTCCTTGTAGCCGAACCACTATAAATCGGTTGTGTCTTTTCTATCCCTTAACTTTATTTATTTGCTTGCATTATCATTAGATCTATACGTTCTCAACATCCATACGATTTCACATAATATCGAATCTAAAGTTTTTGAAATCAACTTAAAATCGGCAAAACTATTCAACCCCCCCTTCTAGTTTTCCACAATTGGCATCAAGAGCTAAGTTTATAAAAGTTTTAAAATAAAATTGTATTTTAAAAACTTTTCGATCACTATGGGTTCTGAAAATTATAAGGAAGGGCAATCCATGCAACGACCACCACTACTTGAAACTAATGGTTTTATATATTGGAAAAATAGATTCGAAACATATGTGAAGTCCAAAGATATTGATCTTTGGTACATTATTGTTGAAGGTGATTTTGAGGCTACCTCAAATGACGATAAAGGAAATTTAGTTTACATACCTCATGATAAACTAAACGATGAAATGAAGAAAAAGCTTTCTAAAAATAGTAAAGCAAAAATGGTTTTATATAATGTTTTACCGAAAAAGGAATTCGAAAGAATTTCTATGCTTAAAACCTCTAAAGAAATTTGGAATTCTTTAGTTGTAACTCATCAAGTCCTTGGTTTAAAAATGCGCGCATCATTGCGTAAATTGCACGCATCATTGCATTGCATTTAAGATTTCGCATCATGGTGCCTAATGCGAAGCCATCCCAAAATGCGCTCGCATTAGACCACAATTTTTCGCATTTGTGCAATGCTAGCAACGGCCGCAATTGTCGCAATATGGTATTTGGTTCATTTTGGAAAGAAAAAATTATTTAGAAGAAGCTAAAATATTTTAATAGATTTTGAAAAATAGATGTTGTTTGAAGACAGTACATCCAAATTACCCTTTGGTTCACGATCATGCACCATTAACATGATTTGAAGTCACGCAAACAATCTTCTTATTCCAGCTTCATGTTGTGCAAGAGTTTATATTGTTCTTTGATCATACGTAATCATATATGTTAAATAATTGCGCTAGGAATCATATGTGAGGTTCAAATTTGACTAAAATTGTCAATTTTGACTTTTTCTATTGATTTAGTTATGAATGAATTAAGATTGTTAGTCACTCATATAACTTATGAGTATACCTTTAATACATTATAACATCATGTCATGATATATATGTATAGAATGGAGCCTAATCATTCACGTTCAACCGCATTGACTGGTAACAATAACAAGGATCCAAGCAAAAATTATAGAATTCATGATCTAAAAATTAAAAATAAATTAACGTGTTCATCTTGTTTGAAAGTAAATAAAGGAGGAGAGTCTCGTTAAAAATAAGATTTAGTTAGAGTTTAGAATGTTGTCTCTAAGTATTTCGTGTCATGATTTATTGACTTATTTGTTTTACAGACAAATTATTTGCCTATTTTTTAAATCCTACTAACATATTTGTAAAATATATTGCATTTATTTAGTACTTTGTTAATATATGATATATAAGTAATTTTTGTATTTTTTTTCTTTAATACAAAACGCAGCGCGTCCAAAATGCGCTCGCATTTGCAACACGCATCACGCATCGGCCTCTGAGACCTTCAACGCATTGGATCGCAAAACGCAATTTTAAACCAAGATCAAGGCAACCAACAAGTTAAAAATAATAAAATTGATTTATTTGTTCAACAATATGAACAATTTTCAATATCGGATGAGGAAACTATAGATCATTCATTTGCTAACTTTAATACTATTATTACATCTGTACAAGCACTTGATGAATCTTTTTCTAGCCGTAACCATGTTAGGAGATATCTAAGGGCACTTCCATCGAAATGGAGATCCAAGGTGACGGCGATCGAAGAGTCAAAAGATTTGACAATCCTCACCCTCGATGAACTCATAGGCAACCTAAAAGTCTACGAGCTTGTCCTAGCTAAAGATTCCGAAGTCTCAAAGGTGAAAGAGAAACACAAATCTCTTGCCCTTAAAGCCAAAAAGGTTTCGAGCGATGAAGAGAACTCATCCTCGAGTAGTGACGACGAAGAATACGCTATGGCGGTAAGGGACTTTAAAAAGTTCTTTAGAAGAAAGGGAAGATACGTCAAACAACCGTACGACGACAAGAAAGGCTTTCGAAAAAGCAAAGAGGACGAGAAGCCAAAGGATGATCGTACTTGCTTTAAATGTGGGGACCCAAACCACTTTATTAGTAAGTGTCCCAAACGGGATGATCAAAAGGCATTCGTGAGCGGAACATGGGGAATGAGCGACGAGGAGGACGAAGAAATTTGTCTCATGGCAAATGACGAGGTATGTCACGAATATTATAGTAGCTCATCACTCGATGACGACTCATTGCATAATGAATATGATAAACTATGCAATATTAGCTTAAACCTAGTTAACAAAAACAAGCTTTTAAAGAGTCAAAATCAACGTTTAGATAAAGAAGTCATAGAATTAAAAGCAAAACTAAAACGTTTAGAGAAGGGTAAAATAGCAAGTGGTGAATGTGAACTTTGCGTTCAACTTCAAACACTAGTGGATCACTTAGATTCTAAAATTGCTAGAATGAGCACGAACACTTTAGATACAATACTCGATGGCGTTAAAACCGGTAACAATCAAAAGGGTCTAGGAAGTCAACAACTTGATCCATCAACTAGTGAAAGTAAAGAAACAAAATTTGTTAAGGAACTAGAAAAACCAGCCATTGTTGTGGCGGATCCCACGGATCCTCTAAAAAGGGAACCGGCTAGTGTACAGAAAGGGATCCGTGGATCTGCTGTAGCAAACAGTAGCAATAACGTAGCCTCTTCATCTAGAACTGAGTTTGTCATAGTTAATAGGAAGAAACCAAATCATGTCACCACTAGACAACCACCTCCAAAATATAATCCTACTTTTGCAAGAAACAAAGCTCCATCTTTTTCAAAACCTAATTCATTTAGGAGACCTAATAACATTTACCCAAAAAGTAACCATCAAATGGGATGGAATCCAAACATGCAAAACGGTTTTCATTTTCAAAACTTTGCTCCATGGAATGCATACTCATCTTATCCATACATGTCTAACATGAATGAAATGTTTAACACTAATGGACCCATGAACAAATGGGGACCAAACTTTTGAGTTTATTATTGTTTTAGGTGTGCTTAAAGGTCGACCTAGACCCCGATGAATGGGTCAAGGATAGCGGGTGCACGAGGCACATGACCGGCAATAGGGATCTATTCTCCACATATGAATCCTTCAATGGAGGTAATGTGGTGTTTGGAAATAGCAAAAGTAGAATCATCGGTAAAGGAACGATTTCTAACAAATCTCTAACCATTAACGATGTGTGTCACGTAGAAAACCTAAACTTTAACCTCTTAAGTATAGGACAAATATGTGATAAAAAGTGCAATGTACTTTTTACTGAAACCGGTAGTAAGATACTTAAAAATGGCATAACCATAGGAAGAGGAATTAGGAAACATGGAGTCTATGTCATTAAAATCGGTAATGAACCTAAAGACAAACTATGTCTTACCTTTATGGAAGATACTTCGACCTTATGGCATCGAAGATTGGGTCACGCCAACATGCGACTTCTTCAATCGCTATCATCCAAAGATCTAGTAAGAGACCTACCTAAGTTAAAATATGAACATCATTTTTGTGATGCTTGTAATGTAGGAAAACAAGCTCATTCGAGTCATAAAGCTAAAAACATGGTGTCCACAACTAGGTGTCTAGAATTACTACATATGGATTTATTTGGTCCATCCGCTATCCAAATTTATGGAGGCAACTACTACACTTTGGTAATAGTGGATGACTACTCTAGGTATACATGGACAAAATTTTTAAAGAATAAATCGAAAACCTGTAACTATTTTGAAATATTAAGCAAAAAGATCCAAAGACAACTAGGAAGTCCCATAGTGTCTATTAGGACGGATCATGGTAGGGAATTCGATAATGAAGTGCAATTCGGAGCTTTTTGTGACGCTAATGGTATTACTCACAACTTCTCGGCTCCACGCACTCCACAATCGAATGGGGTAGTAGAAAGAAAGAATAGAACTCTACAAGAAATGAGTCGAACCATTCTTAATGAACAATCCATACCTCAAAAGTTTTGGTGTAATGCCGTTGATACTTCAACGTATATACTCAATCTAGTCTTAATTAGACCAATCTTAGGAAAAACTCCATATGAGTTACTTCGAGGCAAAAAGCCTACGTTAAATCACTTTAGAGTCTTTGGTAGTAAATGCTTTATTCTTAACACTAAAGATTACCTTACAAAATTTGATCCTAAATCAACCGAAGGTATCTTTTTAGGTTACTCGCCAAATAGCAAAGCTTATGTCATATTAAACAAAGAAACAATGAAGGTAGAAGAGTCATCAAATATAAAATTTGATGAAAGTCCACCCAAACCCTCTCTACCTTTTGTCGATGACGAGATTATAGAAAGTGAAGCTATAGTAATAAAGAAAAAGATAAGTGAAGAAGAAGAACCTCTAAGTGATGAAATAATAAACATTAAAGAGTCCAAAGATCACCCCGTTGATAAAGTCATAGGAAAACTAAACGAATGAACATTAAGGTCTCAAGTTCAAAACCAAAGTAGCTTGTTTTGTTTCATTTCAACCTTAGAACCTAAGAATACACAAGAAGCCATAAAAGATTAAAGTTGGGTAATGGCTATGCAAGAAGAACTAAATCAATTTGTTTCTAATGATGTTTGGACACTTGTCCCTCCACTTAGTAATCAAACCATAATAGGAACCAAATGGATTTATAAAAACAAATTAGATGCAAACGGAGTAGTGTCTAGGAACAAGGCTAGACTCGTTGCTCAAGGGTATAACCAACAAGAGGGAATAGACTTTGATGAGACCTATGCCCCTGTGGCTAGATTAAAGTCTATAAGAATACTTCTTGCGTATGCTTGTGCTAATGATCTAAAGCTTTATCAAATGGATGTCAAAAGCGCTTTTCTAAATGGTTTCATAAATGAAGAAGTATATGTAGCTCAACCTCCGGGCTTCATTGATTTTGAAAAACCCAAACATGTGTATAAATTAAAGAAAGCCCTTTACGGTCTTAAACAAGCTCCAAAAGCTTGGTATGATAGACTCGAGTCATTTCTAGTTAAACACAACTACACCATGGGGTTAGTTGACAACACACTTTTTACTAAGAAAAGAGAGTCACATATAATCATAGTACAAATATATGTAGATGATATTATATTCGGATCCACTTGTCAAGACATGTGTGATGATTTCTCTAAAATCATGCATGACGAGTTCGAGATGAGTATGATGGGAGAACTTAGTTTCTTTCTTGGTCTACAAATAAAACAAGTAGAAGATGGTATCTTCTTCAATCAATCTAAATACATCAAGGAGATGTTAAAGAAATTTGGTCTAGAAGAGTCAAAACCAATTAGGACTCCAATGTCATCCAACACCAAACTCACAAAAGATGAAGACGGAGAATCCGTAGATAATACTAAATATCGTGGCATGATAGGTAGCCTTCTCTACCTCACGGCAAGTAGGCCGGATATCATGTTTAGTGTTTGCTTATGTGCTAGGTTTCAAGAAGACCCTAAAACATCACACCTAGAAGCCGTAAAAAGGATATTTAGATATATTAAGGGTACAACACAATTAGGATTATGGTATCCTAAGGGCACGGGAGTAGAAACAATTGTATATGCAGATTCTGACCATGCAGGTGATTACGTTGATAGAAAAAGTACAAGTGGGGTATGTACTTTTATGGGATGTTGTTTAACATCTTGGTTTTCTAAGAAATAAACGGCACTTGCAATTTCAACAACCGAAGCCGAGTACGTCTCCGCTGGCAAAGCATGCCAACAAGCACTATGGATGAAACAAGCGTTAGTAGACTACCACATCTACCTAAGCGACATAGCCATCCTATGTGACAACAAAGGTGCCATCGACTTAAGCAAGAATCCGGTATTGCAGCACAAAGCATATAGAGATTCGTCATCACTTCCTAAGAGACAATGTTCAAAAGGGGAACATCTCTATTGAGAAGGTAGCATCCGAAGACAACATAGCCGACGTCCTCACCAAACCGTTGAAGCGGGAACAATTTCAACCTACTTCGTCTTGGTCTTGGTCTAATGGAACAAACGTCGTAACTTAATTTACTCTACAAGGTATGTAAACACTAGCCTTCTTCTTTCTGAGTCTAGGATTTCTATTTCACGCACAACGCACAAACAATACGGGAATTTTCAAAACCCAAGATGAGTTTTTCCACTTATAGTTTTTTTTTGGTTGCAAACACATAACTACGTACACATTTTCAAAGAAAATCTCTTTTCAAAATGTTTTCTAAAAGAATGATACCTTCCCGTATCAATTTCACAAAAGCAATTTCTCACGTCTAGGACAAATCGCTTTTTCATTATTAATACAAAGTAAAAACCCGTTTTCATTGCATCTCGTGTCTTTTGAATGCTAAAGGGGACACATAACTAATATGTGTTTTCGGGTACATTCATTTAAGCAACAATGAATTAAGGAGCAATGATAACACAAAACTATGTACTCATGTACTAAATATGTGTTTTCGGGTTATCTCAATAGGATGTTTTTATACATCTAGTTTATTTTCTATTTCTTTTTAGGGGTCGAGATAACCGCAACTCCAAATAGTTTGCATATAGGCACACAATAGGCAAAAATGTTTCCAAATGGAAAATTTTGTGCTGCCTGAATCACCAGACCCACGGATCCCAGCCTTCATGCTGGACTGAACCCTCAAGGGAAGGATCCGTGGGAACCGTGGAACATAAGCTAATTTTGCCTTCTTATTTTTTCACTTTGGATGAAAAATCCACATTTGTTTTATTTTTTTGGGAGTATGCTCTTTAATGCTTGTGTTCTCATGATCACATGCCTTGAATTCATATCTAATCATTAGATTTTAATCCACATTTTGGGTCAAGCATTCATTACAATGCTTTGTTTTTCTCTATATATAGAACTCCCAAAATGCTTGCATAATCCATCTCATCCTCACATACACAATACACCATGTCATCCAAAAACCCTTTAGATGAATCACCAAGTACAAACAATCATCTTCATGATACCCAAACCTTTGTACTACCACCATCTAAAATACCACAATCCAACTCTAGGATATCCGCACGGATTAGTATCCGATCTTGTTATTTAGCAAAACCAACCTCAAATGATTTATCCTCAACAAATAACTCACCACAAGATGCTTCCATTATAGCACCTCCCTCATCACCAACAAGTGCACCAACTTCATCACCACCTAAAATCACTCTTTTGGAACTCCTTAAGAATCCAACAAGATCTACCCAACCTAAAGAAAAAGAAATAGTCTTTTCAACACCCCCACATCACCAAATACTATTTTTCAAGATCTTGAAACATCACCACCATTAGCCCCCATCACATTACAAGAACATCTAGGTTCTTTTCCACCACCATTTACAAACATTCCGGATATTGATCCGTATTTTCCTATTTTTCCACCACAACTTCCGCATAACTCAAATCAAAACAACCCGGAAAACTTCCGCACTCATTATCCACATCATTTACATTGTGAACATTGCCAATCCACTAGGGAAATTGCAATAGAAGTTAGGGAAGAAATGCGTTTCATACTCAACCTCATCCTTGATCGCATCAATACAATTACTCATCAAAACCTCCATCCTTAAACCATATGCAAGCATGGAAGGAATCACTACTAATATTTTCTACTTCTAGTATTATTTTTCTTTTGAAGACATTTTCAAGAACAAGTCTTGTTCTTATTTTTACATGCTTGTAAGTGGCATAAATACCACTACAATTTGTCATTTTATTACAAGGCCTTGTTTACATACCTTGGCTCCCAATCTTGATTCTCGGCAACCAAGATTATTTAAGCATGTTACTAACCTTTCTTTTTGTAGGATTTTTATTTTTCTTCACTTGACGCCCCAAACAAGGGGGAGCTACCGTCAAGGGGGAGTAAGAAATATGTAGACTACTTTTTCCTCCAAGGGTTAACTTTTTGTTTCGACAAAAAGGGGGAGAAGAAGTAAAACTTAGGGGCTTTCAAAACTTACATCTATTCTCAAGTTTTACTCATCATAACATTATGTTTTGTCATCAACAAAAAGGGGGAGATTGTTAATACAAATAAACCTCAAAAACGTTTATTAATATTTTGCGATCTCTTTGTGTTTTGTTGATAACAAATATAATGTTGTATTAAGTTTAATTATAAGGATACATGTTATTTTTGTAAAGTATTTACATATAGCCATTTAAATACAAAAATGTAGTAATTAAGCTTTTGTTGTAATAGTTTATTAGGATGGGTAAAAACCATAACCCATGGACCATAACCCATGGATCTTAACCCATACCCAAGAAGACTAGATACAATGTATACTTAGATACATTGAATCTAAAGAAAACCCATGGACCAACCCATAACCCATGACCCATAACCAAAAAACCCATGGGCAAAGAGGAGCGTTCCAAGGATCCATAGGTTTTCACTAGACGGATCCCAAGTGGAAGGGATCCGTGGGATCCGGGGAACAGTGAGGAATTTTGCCTATAAATAGAGAGTCATTTCTTCATTCTAACTCACCCCTCTTCTTACTAAATCTCTCAAACACTCTCATTCTCTTCTAACATATAGATCACTTGATCTAGAGAGTTGTTCTTCTTTCTTTCTATTTGTGATCCTCATATAGGTCCTTCTCTAAGGCGAGATCACGAGCATTCTACAAGTCATCCAAGCAAGGGGTCCTTGATTGATTTGTCACTCCGCAAGATTTCTGTAGCGAAGATCTTGTATTTGATATTTCACATATTTGTTGTGTAATAGTTATGTTGGTTTGGTCCACCGTGCTGCGGACTCGGTATCTAGCTTTGTACCGGAAAAAGTGTAAGCAACGTTGTGAAGGCTTCTCCGCCAAGTGAAGGAGTTTGTTGACATAGTGCTTGAACTCTCGAGTAGGTGACTCGGGGAGTGGAGTAGGGCAAGGAAGGTGTCCTTGTAGCTGAACCACTATAAATCGGTTGTGTCTTTTCTATCCCTTAACTTTATTTATTTGCTTTTATTATCATTAGATCTATACGTTCTCAACATCCATACGATTTCACATAATATCGAATCTAAAGTTTTTGAAATCAACTTAAAATCGGCAAAACTATTCAACCCCCCATTCTAGTTTTCCACAAACCATTTGTTGGACTAAGGTGTTCAAAGATCACACACGAAACAACTAATGAAACCATACAAATACAAATTAGGCTGCATGCCGCACACTATCGCCTAAAACAAAAATTTCATAGATGTAAGGCGTTAATATTTACCAAAAACTCCATGTTAAATTAAGGTTTTGTTGAAAGCCTCAAATACAATAAGATATGATTCGTTTTGAGAATTGGGAAAAGCCAAACTTGAGGTATATTGGACTCTATAAGATTTTAACAACACCCTTTAGATTATCAACTTAAGCCATCACCAAAAACTTAGAATGGTACATAACACATTCTATGACCAGAAACTTGAGGACGCAAAGATTAGAATTCGGCGCATACACCCACATTTTCCTAGACACTTCAACATCGGATAACACACACTGAATTCCGGTACGGAATTCCCTTAAGGGGTAGAGACTGTAGCAACCCGTAATTTTTCATAAGGTAAAATGACTATTTTACCCTTTGACTTTTTAAAGTTGACTTTTGACTATTGAATTTTTACCGTAACGTAAAAGCAAATACCATAAACGGTAGTAACTGGTAATTTTTCTTGTGACCAACACAAGCCTACGATAAGTCTATATGTTCAAAATACTTTATTTTCACCAATAATTATAATTTATATGAACTATTACTACTTTATCATTTTTAAGTAGATATGTTACTTTTTATGTAAGACTGATTCGCTCGGGAAACCAATAATAAGAAGTTTGTAGTATGTTGGGTAACTCAAACGTGTAAGGTTTGAGCACCGATATCGTTCCGAACGAGGGTTGAATGGAATTTTCAACTCACGTCACGATTATCGGGATTTGAATAAGAGAAGGGGATAAAATGATGTATTCTAAACTACGGGATAAGGAAAGTAAATGGGATTAAAATCTATGGGGAAAACCTAAGAATTATGGCAAACTACGCAATTCTACACTAAAACGCAAATACGGGATTAAAACGAAACGCGAATAAAATGCAACTACATCTAATCTAAATCCTAAAAATAACCTAAAATTACTTTTACTCTAAAAATGATATTAGAAAACTATTTTTGAATTAAAACTAATTTTTAGGAATTTTCTGGAATTTATTAGAATTAAAAACTAATTTTTAACTTTTAAAACTAAATTAAAATACTAAAAATTATGAAAATTAAAGGGAAAAATATGAAACTATTTTTATAAAATCTAAAATATCCTAAGAGAATTTTCAAAACTAATTTTGTATTTTTCTGATTATTTTTCTATTTTCTACTAATTTAAAACTATTTAAATCTAATTTAAATTGTGAAAAATACCAAATAAAAGGGGAAAAATAGGGAAAAATATTTTTTATGCTTTTTATATTTTTCTTAAACTGGGAAAATTGAAAAATTATTTTTTGGAACTTTTTCTTAATTATTTGCAATAAAAGCTATTTAAAAGGCTTAAAAACTATTTTTAATTAAGAAAAATAGTAAACAGTAGCTAAAAATTATGAAAAATTCAGGGAAATTCTAAAATATTATTCTAAATCTATGACAAATATAAAAACATGGGCTTAAGTGGAAGAAAAGAGAGCTGTAGTGTAACTGATATGGAAATAAGCACTTGAAAATAAGCAAATAAGCACTAGAATGTACCAACTGATAAAAGAAGCTAGATTGTACTATAATTACTCTAAATCAACTAATTACAGCTACTCCTAACACCTAATAAGCAGATTACCAAGAATTTAGCTACTAATCTACTTAAGCAAAACAGTGACCTGGCCCCTACTTTAAGCTACTGCAACTGCTTATCCAATAAGCTAATGTTAAAACCAGATATGTGGTCTTTAAGACCACCCATCAAACTACAAATGGACCAAATATGAGACCATAACAAGCTGTATTGAACTCTATGCAATGTCTGCAAGTTCTGCACAAAACAGGTTGGTACATGGTTTGACTTTTGAAAAACAGATTGGTACTTTGACTTTTTTTGAGATTAGAGATCAAATTTTGGACTGAAGTTGATGAATACTGATGAAATGCAACTACAAAAAGCTGGTTTATCAAATTCTAGACCTATATGTTATGATATCAGTAACTGGTTTCAACAGTTATGCATATAAGATCAGTGGACGTATGATTTTGACTTAGAGCACAAATAGCAGCAAAACAAAGACAGATATGA
Organism: Chrysanthemum seticuspe; assembly: GCA_019973895.1. Lineage (NCBI taxonomy): Eukaryota > Viridiplantae > Streptophyta > Magnoliopsida > Asterales > Asteraceae > Chrysanthemum > Chrysanthemum seticuspe. Next base: position 192,286,617 of record BPTQ01000004.1, on the reverse strand, counting down.
CATCAATAAACTATATCAAGCTTAAAGCAACTGATCTAATCCAATATATTAACCTCTAACACAGTTTTAAACATTAAACCAAACACTCCTTTTAACATTCAAAAACTCTTTTTAAATCTTAAGACATGATTAAAACTGACTAAAACTGAAATGACATGAACTAATTAGCATCAAACTCAACTTTTTTAACCATTAAAACCAGGATTTAAACCAAAATTGATTTTTGACTTCCAAATTGACAACAGTTGACTTTTCTTGACTTTTTGCAAAACTTGGAATTAAGGACAATTAAGACACCATGAAACTCATATAAGCTTTGTTATGCTTATATGAGCTTAAACAAACAGTAAAAACAACTTTTGGATGGATTTGAAACTAGATTGCATGAAAACTCAAATTGACAATGGATTAATGAAAACTTGATTAATATTAATAAAGTGACATTACAAGAGTATTGAAATTACAATGAAAAGAACTCGACTAAGCTATGAAAACAATAAATGACAAGAAATGGAAAGGTCAAAATTCCTCTAATGCTTAAGGAATTGGACGACTTGATCATTGTGAAGGAATGGGTATAAATAGCTGATGAGGAAGCTTGGGATGCCTTTCAGAAGCTCCTAGATGTCTAATCTCAGCCTTAGATTCATTCTCTTGTCATCAAATCAATTCACAGCCCTTGGATTGCTTGGGTGAGGTGTTTCGGCCAATGAGAGGCTTCCATTTTGCCACTATGGCAATCCCTATCTGACATGTCAGCTTCTAGAAGCCTTGGGAAAGATGCTAGTACGAGGTAAGGTGGGTAAATGGTGGTAAAAGTGGATGGGTAAAAGGGGCGTTTGGTTTTGGGGAAGAAGATGTACTGTTGAGCGCGTTTGGATTGTTTATTGTATTTCAAAGGGGTTGACCGGGTATTGGGTGCTTTGACTTGGGTTTAGTTCGGGTAAAATAGCGGGTATTTGGGTATTTGGGTTGGATATATTGGACGGGTTGGTTGGGTTGTTTGTTTGGGCCGGGTAGAGGATTAGTGAATTTGGGCCGTGGCTTGCATATGGGTTTAGGACTCATATTGGATCTATTTGACATATTAGGGACCAAAGATGTGTATGCTGAAAATTCAAGGACCAATCTTGTAATTCTGAAAGTATCTTCCAAGGATCATTTTTGTCAATCTTCAAATAAACCAAGGCTGAAATTGCAACTTTTGAATCTTCAAGGACCACTTTTGCTAAATGCTGAAACTTGAGGGGCCATTTTTGCCAATTCTTCAAACTTGGTTAAAACTTCCAAAAATCATCCTCGGAGAATAAAATCTTCATAAATGCTCAATTTTGATCTTCCGGCTCAGCTTAAACTCTCTTAATCTCTCGTGCTCGGATTTACGTCTGATTTGGTTCCTTTTTGTGTGTTTTTACATATCCGTACCTGCACAAGCACAAACTCAAGAAAACCACAAATATTAGCAATAAACGGCTCTTTCTTGGTTGTTTTGGGTCTGTTTTGATAATGAAAAGGTATGTGTTTTAGCACATACCAAAATACCCCAGACGAGACCATTGTCGTGTCCTCACGCAATGCAATCAACTCACGCTTCTAAAACCAAGGATTTCAATCTCTTTCTACTAAACCTATGAAGAAGTAGCAAAGATTCCTCAAAAGAGATTAAGAAATTCTTAATTCTAAAAACGCCCCATTTACCTTTTAATTCACATGTATAGATATTACGATTAAGCACATTCCGGTTATGAATGACCGTTTGTTGAACTTTCATGTCGATCAATAACTCCAACATTTTTCAAACGACACGTTAGGATCACGGAGTAGAAAACACAACACATCGTGAAGTGACCATACGGATAGAATACATCGTCCCTGATTTTTCACAAGTCCCCAAACTAAGCGTAAAATCGAAATCATTGTTAAATATGACTCTAGATGCTAACACTACCCATGGAAGTTACTTGTGTAATTACCTTTTGTTCCCATTTTCCTATTTTCCTCTAGATTTTTTTTATTTTTGTGAGAAATGAATTTCTTCAAATTTCTCGTTTCGATAACTTTTATTCCGATAAAGATACAAAGCTAAGTCGATAATTAGTTGTCCATCTTCTCTCAAGAACCATTGTCCCAAAAATGAGGTCCACATCAAGGAATTTTTATTCACTTATACTTTTGACTTTTTTTTTATTTTTCATCATCATTTTTCATATTTTTTTTTTTTTTTTTTTTTTTTTTTTTTTTACACATAAACTTTTACTTGTATGAGCTATGAACTACGGAGCTTCACGGGGTAATTCCATGACTATAGGCTTCATGAAATGAGGATCTCGGCTGGCTAGGCTAAGACCTCACTCAATCCCGGCTAAAGATCCAAGGGTCCGATCTCGACACCGCAGCTCACAACTTTACTTATTACTTTATCACTTATCACTGATTTATTATTTATTACGGATCCTTGATGTGTACCCAATTTTTAAAACAAAGATTCTTTTAAGGAGATAAAGAACTAACTATCGCCAAAAACTCAACATCTCTAATTATTGTTTAACAGATATGGGGTGAGACAATTTTGTGGGAACAAAAAGCCATAAGTACCTTCGATGGGCTCTAAAGAGAACCAACTACTCCACGCTTAGCATCTAAACTCATAAGTAACTCTATCATTTCTCGATCTCTGAAAATTTAAAATCCCAAATAATGAGATCCGCAGATGCTTAGCCGATAATTTTTAGATTACCTATGGTTAAGGGAACAAGCTAGGGCTCAACACGCCCGGTCAAGTCAGAATTCTATTCCTACTCTCACCAGCGGAAAGTCAACAAGGTGTCAAAACATATATTAACTTAGCAAATGCTTCGTCTAATGAAATAAAGTCATGCATATTTAAAGTCACTCAGGGAAACTTGCAAAATCTTGGCCTTGTGAGCTAGAATTCGCATTTTATAGCTTCTTGTCTAAGAGACTAGCAAAACTTTTCAATCAAAAAGACTTAACAAAAGCTTACAAAAAAAATTTTAATTTTGCTCATTTTTGCACAATTTTTCATTTTTTAAGGAAAAACGGGGTTGCGAGAGTATACGACAGAAAATAAAGCAAGTGCGGTCAAATCAAATCGAAGATTACCCACCCCAGACTAAAACGAAACATTGTCCTCAATGTTTAAAGGTAAGGGTATCACGAAAACCTAAAAGCCGTTTATTAAGTATGCTCAAAGATAAACGTTAGTCGATAAGATTAGGATATCGGATTTCCATCAGCATCGATCATGAAACTCGAGTGGAGAAAAGACAAACTTCGAGCACGAGAGTCTTCATATCGGGAACATCCTAAACACAACATCACAAAAAACCAAACACGAGAAATCGAAGAGGCTAACCCCTTCGCGTCACTTATTAGAAAATAGAAAGAAGATAGAGATAAGCATGGGGTGCCTCCCACGAAGCGCTACTGTTTTTGATCACCGAGTCGCTAGCCTGACTCGTCCCCGAATTCATTTGTCCTTGGGGAAGAAAGTGGTAGAGATACCAGGGTCAAAAACGGTGTCCTCATTCCCGAAGGAATGAGACTGGGTGGGTTGGGAGGGAAAGAAAATGTCGGGCATCAGCACATAAGGGATAACATGAAAGAATGATCCATCATCCGGTGGTTTTGCGGGTGGACGAAAAGATGACGGATCAAAATGAGAATACTCCAAAGAAGTCGGGAGTACGTGGTAGAGGATAAGAGGTGAAAGCTCAATAATGAAGGCATCCATCGGAGGATCCTTATCTCGAATGACGTTTCTAACAAAGAACTCGTCAATGCATATCCCGGGGTTGAAAATCTTGTCTTCACATGTGGGCTCAACGGGATAAGTGAGGGTCGACTCAACAGAGGAAGGAGAATCATCATTCAGCAAGCTTTCAAGAAAAAGGACATCTTGATTAGAGTCGCACCCGTCACTCTCAATACCCGGCGGTATTGGATCATCAAGAAATAAGTCGATTTCTTCCATATCAGAATCATAAGGCAGATTATCAAGAATATCGTCTTCAACCACTTTAATCAATTCATCAATCTCCATAATATCTTCAGTGTCAGATTCATCACTTTCTTCATCTTGCATAACATCACATGACGGGAGAGAAAGGTCGGAACACAGAGATGGGACAAGTGGTGTGCTCTGAGAGCTAGCAATATCCACCACTTCCGTTGTGGTCTCTGAATCGGACTCAAAATCTTTGTCAAAAAGAGGATTAACTTCGCAAAAGGTGTAGTCGTCCTTGAATTCGAAAAGAGGATTTGAGAAAATCCCGGAAGTAACCTCGGAGATGTCAAGAGAATCACATAAAAGCGAATCACAATCACTGTCAGATATATCCTCGGACTCACTTGGGATTGGGTCAAGGCTCTCAACACTAGACGATTCCGTTTCCGGAATAGTGCTAAGAGGCTCGTCCCCCATTATGAGAGAGTCCATGGGTTCAACAATGTTTAAAGAAACATGATCATCGACCTCTTCCAAAACAACGTCACTTCTCTCAACCGGCGTGAGTGAAGGGGAAGGGTCGGAAATGAAAGGTTCAGAAACGGGAGTGGGTTCAGCCGACAAACTCTCATAATATTCTTTCATTTGAATGGAATCCTCATCATCATCGAAAACGAAAGTCTTGCAATATTGGGTTGTAGTATTGTAGACATCGTTATCGGAGGCTTGACAATCGTAAAAAGGATGGGGACCACCACAATAATCACATCTTTTGGAAACAGTATCAACGGGCTCTGGTTTTTCCTTTATGCATCGAATATCATTGGTAAGCTTAGCCATCTTAACCGGTTTATTTCTTGATGTCGTAACTTTCGATTTGTTCTCGATGATCGTCAATATATCCCTTGGGGTACGATACAAGATATTGCCACCGGCGGCTGTATTAAGTGAATCTTGATCGGTTTGCGTTAAAGCATTGTAGAATATATCGATCTGGAGTAATTCCGAAAAACCATGATGTGGGCATTTTCGTAGGAGATCTTTGAATCTATTCCATGCCTCACCAAAACTTTCATCAAAACGCTGCTGGAAGTTCGTTCTAGAATAAGGAAAGAAACGATTTACAAATTTTGAAACGAGATCTTCCCAAGCAGTGATAGATCGAGGGGGTTCTTTATCGAGCCAATTTCGGGCTGCCCCTCGAGAGAAAATGAGAATAACATCAACTTAATTGTGTCATGAGGGACATCCTTATATTTTATAGTCGAAATTAGATTATCAAAACATCGGATGTGAGCATAGGGATCGTCCCTCTCAAAACCATAGAATGGTTTTGACATAACTAGTTGAATTAAACCGGTTTGTATCTCGAAATTTTCGGAAAGAATCTCCGGTACAACGATAGCATCTTCGTAACCCTCGGTGGGTAATTCGAGTAGTTCTGACATCGTACGCGTGTCCGCCATTAGAATTAAACAAATAGAGGGATAAGAGAAAAGAATTATCGGTTTAAGAGGAAAAAAGAAGAATATTTTTGGGTTTTTTTTTTTTTTTTAAAACAAATTTTGAAAAGGAAAATCTTTTTGGGTTTTTATATTTAGAAAAACACAATCTTTTTGTAACCGTCACGTCAACCGGTGCTCGGTAGCTCTCAAAAGTACGCGCAGTGGAGCGGGAACGAAGAGTGGATCGTTCTTCAGTCTGCAATTTAATGTCAAGACTTTCCTTATACCCCGTGTATAGGTTGTACTTCTGAGGTGAGCCGACGTAACAATTGACGTTTCAGTTTCTTTTGTTGGTTTTTTACTTTTTATGGTTTTGTAAACACTCTAGGAAGAATGTTTTGGTATTTTTAAATGTTTTTGGATTTTTGAAAAATATATATTTACAAAAACGAAGGTAACTTCACTCGGGGAAGGATCTTCAAATGCACGCGATTCGAGACGGAATACGAAAACTCGCTACAAGCCCTCCCCGGCAGCGGCGCCAAAAATTGATTCCATAAAAAAAACCAATAATAGAGATTTGTTTGTGTAGTATGTGGGTAACTCAAACGTATTAGGTTTGAGCACCGAGATCGTTCCGAACGAGGGTTGAATGGAATTTCCAACTCACGTCACGATTATCGGGATTTGAATAAGAGAAGGGGATAAATTGATGTTTTCTAAACTACGGGATAAGGAAAGTAAATGGGAATAAAATCTAAGGGGAAAACCTAAGAATTAAGGCAAACTACGCGAATCTATACTAAAATGCAAATAAGGGATTAAAACGAAACGCGAATAAAATGCAACTACATCTATTCTAAATCCTAAAAATAACCTAAAATTACTTTTATAATAAAAATGATATTTGAAAACTAAATATGAATTAAAACTATTTTTTAGGATTTTTCTGGATTTTATTAGAATTAAAAACTAAATTTTAACTTTAAAAATAAGACTAAACAACTAAAAATTATAAAAAAAAGAGGAAAATTATGAAACTAATTTTATAAAATCTAAAATATCCTAAGAGAATTATCAAAACTAATTTTTTTATTTTTCTGATTATTTTTCTATTTTCTACGAATTTAAAACTATTTAAATCTAATTTAAATTGTGAAAAATACCAAATAAAAGGGGAAAAATAAGGAAAAATCTTTTTTATTCTTTTTATATTTTTCTTAAACTGGGAAAATTGAAAAATTATTTTTTGGAACTTTTTCTTAATTATTTGCAATAAAAGCTATTTAAAAATGCCTAAAAACTAATTTTAATCAAGAAAAATAGTAAACAGTGACTAAAAATTATGAAAAACTCAGGAAAATTCTAAAATGATATTCTAAAGCTATGAAAAATATAAAAACATGAGCTTATGTGAGGGAAATAAGAGCTGCAGTGTAACTGTTGTGGAAATAAGCACTTTATAATAAGCAAATAAGCACTAGAATGTACCAACTGATAAAAGAAGCTAGATTGTACTATAATTACTCTAAATCAACTAATTACAGCTACTCCTAACACCTAATAAGCATATTACCAAGAATTTGGCTACTAATCTACTTAAGCAAAACAGTGACCTGGCCCCTACTTTAAGCTACTGCAACTGCTTATCCAATAAGCTAATGTTAAAACCAGATATGTGGTCTTCAAGACCACCCAGCAAACTACAAATGGACCAAATATGAGACCATAACAAGCTGTATTGAACTCTATGCAATGTCTGCAAGCTCTGCACAAAACAGGTTGGTACATGGTTTGACTTTTGAAAAACAGATTGGTACTTTGACTTTTTTGAGATTAGAGATCAAATTTTGGACTGAAGTTGATGAATACTGATGAAATGCAACTACAAAAAGCTAGTTTATCAAATTCTAGACCTATATGTTATGATATCAGTAACTGGTTTCAACAGTTATGCATATAAGATCAGTGGACGTATGATTTTGACTTAGAGCACAAATAGCAGCAAAACAAAGACAGATATGACATCAATAAACTATATCAAGCTTAAAGCAACTGATCTAATCCAATATATTAACCTCTAACACAGTTTTAAACATTAAACCAAACACTCCTTTTAACATTCAAAAACTCTTTTTAAATCTTAAGACATGATTAAAACTGACTAAAACTGAAATGACATGAACTAATTAGCATCAAACTCAACTTTTTTAACCATTAAAACCAGGATTTAAACCAAAATTGATTTTTGACTTCCAAATTGACAACAGTTGACTTTTCTTGACTTTTTGCAAAACTTGGAATTAAGGACAATTAAGACACCATGAAACTCATATAAGCTTTGTTAAGCTTATATGAGCTTAAACAAACAGTAAAAACAACTTTTGGATGGATTTGAAACTAGATTGCATGAAAACTCAAATTGACAATGGATTAATGAAAACTTGATTAATATTAATAAAGTGACATTACAAGAGTATTGAAGTTACAATGAAAAGAACTCGACTAAGCTATGAAAACAATAAATGACAAGAAATGGAAAGGTCAAAATTCCTCTAATGCTTAAGGAATTGGACGACTTGATCATTGTGAAGGAATGGGTATAAATTGATGATGAGGAAGCTTGGGATGCCTTTCAGAAGCTCCTAGATGTCTAATCTCAGCCTTAGATTCATTCTCTTGTCATCAAATCAATTCACAGCCCTTGGATTGCTTGGGTGAGGTGTTTCGGCCAATGAGAGGCTTCCATTTTGCCATTGTGGCAATCCCTATCTGACATGTCAGCTTCTAGAAGCCTTGGGAAAGATGCTAGTACGAGGTAAGGTGGGTAAATGGTGGTAAAAGTGGATGGGTAAAAGGGGCGTTTGGTTTTGGGGAAGAAGATGTACTGTTGAGCGCGTTTGGATTGTTTATTGTATTTCAAAGGGGTTGACCGGGTATTGGGTGCTTTGACTTGGGTTTAGTTCGGGTAAAATAGCGGGTATTTGGGTATTTGGGTTGGATATATTGGACGGGTTGGCTGGGTTGTTTGTTTGGGCCGGGTAGAGGATTAGTGAATTTGGGCCGTGGCTTGCATATGGGTTTAGGACTCATATTGGATCTATTTGACATATTAGGGACCAAAGATGTGTATGCTGAAAATTCAAGGACCAATCTTGTAATTCTGAAAGTATCTTCCAAGGATCATTTTTGTCAATCTTCAAATAAACCAAGGCTGAAATTGCAACTTTTGAATCTTCAAGGACCACTTTTGCCAAATGCTGAAACTTGAGGGGCCATTTTTGCCAATTCTTCAAACTTGGTTAAAACTTCCAAAAATCATCCTCGGAGAATAAAATCTTCATAAATGCTCAATTTTGATCTTCCGGCTCAGCTTAAACTCTCTTAATCTCTCGTGCTCGGATTTACGTCTGATTTGGTTCCTTTTTGTGTGTTTTTACATATCCGTACCTGCACAAGCACAAACTCAAGAAAACCACAAATATTAGCAATAAACGGCTCTTTCTTGGTTGTTTTGGGTCTGTTTTGATAATGAAAAGGTATGTGTTTTAGCACATACCATGGAGAATCCACTAAGTTGTACTATTTGTCGGCTTGTCTCAATAGACAAGTCGCTAGGACCAAGTCGCTACCAAAAAGCACTACAACTCGCTACCTTTTTCTGAAGCAAGTCGCTATGATGAAATTCACTACGAGGACCAAGTCGCTACCAAGAAAAACTTCAAAAACACACTTTTCAATCCAAAACAAGCTCAACCACAGTGATTCAAGCTTACCAAATCAAAACCCAAGCACATACAATGATTCTAAACACAAAAGTACACCCAAAATTCAAACTTTAACACTAGAAATGAACCAAATGATGCAAAAACCACTAAACTTTTTCAAACTCAAAAACCATCTAAAAACCACTAGAAATCCAAGGATATGTAAGAGATGATCAAACCATGGCTCTTGATACCATTTGTAACATATTGGATTTCACAAACACACTAGATCATAACCACAAGTAGGCGTATAATATGATTTTAGAGAGAGAAAGTTAGAGGTTGGGAACTTTAGTGAGAGAAAGAAAAATCTTATTATGAGCTCCAACTCTCTACCTTGGGAGGTAGAGAGTATTTATAGTTCTTACATAAAATGCCACCTACGGGCTGTGGATCAGGCATACAGTGGGTAAAGACCCATCCGTCCTCCACGGTGTTACTTAACTAAATACTACTAAACATTAAATAATCTACGACTACGAGCTTTCTAACGATTACATATACTTGAGGTGACCGACTCTTTAATAACTGGATTTACTAAATCCTAACAAGTACGAATGCATCGGCAAGATGTTTGAGTCTAAGGTTCTTCAACTTCTTTTGATAGTCTTTTTCTTCATCAAATGGTTCTTCTTTCGAGCTTTCCTTTTCATGCTCAAGCACTGGAGTTTTCCCTTTTCCTTTATCAGCTTTTGGACTGGGAGGTTTTGCTACTGTTTGAGTGTCATCGGTTGGAGTTTCAGAGTAGATGACCTCTTCGTCTGATTCAGTATCCTCAAAGCTTTCATCCACTAGCTTTTGTTGCGGTTCAGGCTTGGGAATTGGGATGGCTTCTTTAGATGGAATTTTCCTTTTGAGAGTATGTGACCTTTTAGGAAACTTCCTCTGACTCTCAGTGCTTGTAATACTTCCTGCACTGCCTCTCCTGGTTTTCCTAGTAGGTGTACCAGAGGACTTTTCATCAAGGAAACCTACTTTGCCTTCATCAACTGCTACCAGATATCTTTTGTACGAATACAATTGTTTGATGTCATCAGAAAGAAGATGATCTGGCAACACTGCACCTTGTTTCTTTGTTGTCGAGTCCTTAAATCTGACAGTGAGTGTGGGCTCATACAACGCGGAGTGTTGTTTGGGGTCATTAACTCTCAAGGGAATATCAGGATTATACCCTAGAGCTCTATGGATCAACAGTTTGGTGTATCTGATATACGGGATTTTGGTGCCTAGCTTTTTAAGGTAAGTCATCATGTCGTCCCATATCAGAGCTTCAACTTCAATGTGTTTCATGTTGACCAATGCCCAAAATATCTGTAGTTCCATGAGCTTGGGATGCTCATTACCACTATCACGTCCAGAAACGGATTTTGCAATCATGATGTAGAGAGTTCTCCATGGCTGGGGTATGTTCTTTAGATCAACAGATGAGTGCTTTGTGATAACCCCGGTAGCTTCATCATAGCCGATGTCGACCATGAACTTGAGAACGACATCTTCAGTTAGAGTGGCATTGTATTCAGTAGGTTCGATGACGGGAACAAGAAGAATAACCCTCAAATCTGCTGGTGTGATGGTGACTTGTTTGTGATTGAGCGTCACCATCACAGCATTTTGACCTTTGATCTTTCGCATTGTATGCCAGAATTGGTGAATGTAGATCTCCGGCACTGTAGCAGAGTTGGTGAGCATGTTCTGATAGGGATGAGTCTTCAGAATATCCACCGCTATTTGACATGAAGATTCGGAACAGTAGAAGCTATCAAAATCAACTTTGAGGTTATTCTTTCCAATCTTCATTGGATAACCATGAGGGAAGATATATTCAATAGTGAGAACGTTTGGAGCTTCCACATTATGCATATGAGCGTCCATGTCGTGATCTGAAAGATATTTAGCCAAAAGAACCAACATATCGAAAGACATTACGTTAGTCAATAGTTGATTTTATTGTCTATTTATTGAATGTGATATGTCGATGATTGTTACGAGTCCAATGTCACTTGTTAGTCCAATAGTCCAAAGACGTCGTGATAAGTTTCGTGAGTTAATTAACTTTAAGTTTTAAAGTCTATGTTTTCACTTATTTTTCACAACTTATCAAACATTTAAGCTTATTAGTGACATTATTGGTTTCGTGGCGTTATGATTTATTTATTTACAAGTTTGCACACGTAACAATTCGTAATTAAGGTTAAAACTAGGATTAGGCGTAGATTTTGCAAGCTTATGCGTAAACAGGAGTAGTATACGTGTAAACATAAGCTTATGCGTATGTTCTTGACTTACGCGTAAGAAATATTACGCGTAGGAAAAGAGGGCCTTAGGCGTAAAGCTTACGCTTAAGCGTATATGGAACCTTACGCGTAAGGCTTACTCGTAAGAGTGAACCTTATGCGTAGAGGTTACTGTTTACGTCCCCATTGTAGAACCTTACGCATAAAGGTTACGCGTAAGATTTCTCTTACGCATAACATTCTACGCGTAAGATGATCCTTATGTGTAGATGTTCAAGTAACCTGGATTCTGAATTATTTACGCGTAGAAACCTGAAATAAATTCATCATGACACCAATATTAACACATACATTCAATCCTTATCAGTTTTAAACATGAATACTCAATCAAATAGTTACGCGTAGAGTTTCTTATGCGTAAGACTTAAACCCTAAAAGTTCAAGAATTACGACTAAGATATTAAGCCATAGGAAATGCACCAAAACTTTTCTGGGATGTCTAGGAAGCATATTGAGTTGTTTTATCCAAGTTTTAACACAAATGGACCAGTGAATCAAAAGTACCTAATTCTCTCGAACATAAACCCTAAATTTCAGTTTTATCACAATTGATGTTTCTGGGTATGATCTAAGCCTAGATACTATCAATTAAACCTGTAAATGACATCTTTCAAGCAACTAATTAACCAGAAACATTCACACATGAAAATACCCAATTCACGCATAAACCCTAGTTTTCAAAAATCATTCAATTCGTGTTTCTCGGTGAGTATTAATGATGAAAATGGATTCAAGGTGATTATACAAACGTTTTGACACTACCATATCAACCACAAACACTCACACTTGATTGTGTGTTCATACGCTTATGCGTAGAACACAAAATCCTCTCTAGGTTCAAATTTAACCGTTGGTTTTCAAAACAATTCAAAACCTTTGTTTAAAATCATGTTAAAACCATAGAAACACTTACAAAATGATGATCAAATACACGAATTAGACGGATGATTTTTATGCGTAGGATATGGTAGGTGTAAAAATAAATGTGAAGAGTTAATGTGGTTAGGTGGAGTGTTTTTTTTAAATTTCTTTGAACTTTTGACACAATTAGTCCCTCCACCTTAACCATTTACATACAACGCCCATAACTTTCATTTTGGTTACCAAACGAATGATATTTGGAAAGAAACATGACGACACTCCCCCTTGACTTAAGAAATAATGAAATTTTATAAATTTTAGTCCGAGGAGTGTTAGTAAACCAGAAATGTGACCACCATTATTAAAGAAACAACCGGAATGAGGTAACATGCAGGTACAAGGTTTTATGAAACCGAAAAAATATTTGCTTTCTCCCCATCAACACTTGATCGAAAAAATACTGAATTTTGAAATATTAGAGTGTTGACGGAAGATTTGTACTTGCCATGTTAAAAGAAATATAGATAGAAGAATATTTTTGTTGTTTTATCAGATTTTATATTTTTGTATTTTGTTTTTGAAAAATATTTACAAAAGATGTTTTGGTGTTTGACTGGTTTCAAGAATGTTTTAAAAGTTCATCCAGTTCCTCTGGAGTCAAACACTTCATACCAATCCGGTGGACCAACTCATTAAACCTAGCAGGAGCTAAGGCTTTGGTGAGAAGATCTGCCAGTTGGTATTCAATACCCACAAAGTATAATTCAACAGTACCCTTTTCCATGTGCTCCTTGATGAAATGATATCGAAGATCGATGTGCTTTGATTTCGAATGTTGAACAGAGTTGCACGAGATCGCAATAGCACTCCGATTGTAGCAGTACATCGGGATTCTGTCAAATACGTAACCATAGTCTTTGAGTTGTGTTCTCATCCAAATGACTTGAGCACAACACGCCGACATGGCTACATATTCTGCTTCGGTTGATGACAGCGATGTACAATCCTGCTTCTTCGATTGCCATGACACCAGTTTATCACCAAGAAATTGTAATGCTCCTGAAGTAGTTTTCTGTGAATCTAAGCATCCTGCGTGATCAGCGTCTGAAAAAGCTATTAGTTCAAAACCAGAATCCTTCGGATACCAAATCCCCAAATTAATGGTTCCCTTGATGTATCGGAGGATTCTTTTGGCCTTAGAGAGGTGGGTTTCAGTTGGTCTCGACTGATAACGGGAGCAAAGATATACGGCAAAAACAATATCAGGCCTGCTGGCTGTTAGATACATGAGAGACCCAGTAATACTACGGTATTTGGTAGGGTCCACCAATTTCCCATGTAAATCAGCGTCTAGTTTCTTGGTATGTGTCATTGGTGTGGCATAGGTGTCGTAGTTTTGCATTCCAAATTTGTTCAAAAGTTCAAGGGCATATTTGGACTGACTTAAGAAAATACCACGGGGTGATTGATGAACTTGCAATCCAAGAAAGAATGTAAGTTCACCCATCATGGACATTTCAAAATGTTTTGTCATAAGTTTTGAAAAGGCGTTTGAGTATTTTAGATGTGTTGACACAAAAATGATGTCATCCACATAAATTTGAACGATTAAAATGTGTTCCCCGTGATATTGTATGAAAAGTGTAGGGTCGACCGAGCCTTTAGAGAAATTATTGGCGATAAGAAAGGATGATAACTTATCATACCATGCCCGAGGGGCTTGTTTGAGACCGTAGAGAGCCTTGTTCAGTTTGTAAACATGGTTCGGGAACTCTGGATCAAAGAATCCTTCTGGTTGGCTGACATAAACCGTTTCTTTCAGTTTACCATTCAGAAAAGCAGTTTTGACGTCCATCTGAAAGACCGTGATGTTCATGTGTGCCGCGAACGCTAGAAATATCCGAACAGCCTCAAGACGAGCAACCGGAGTGAATGATTCTTCAAAGTCAATACCCTCTTCATGTCTATAACCCTTAGCCACCAGACGTGACTTGTTTCTGATTAATGTTCCTTCAGCATCCAATTCTTTTTTCCAAATCCATTTTAGACCAATGACGAAGACCCCTGTTGGTCTTTCAACCAATTCCCATACTTCAAGATGTTTAAACTGATTGAGTTCTTCTTGCATGGATTCAATCCAGTTGTCTTTGGTCATTGCGTCTTTAATGTTTTTAGGTTCAGATTGGCAGACAGTGAGTGCATAAATGCAATGTTCACCGTCTGTGTGAAGACGTTGTCTTGTTACGACTGGTTGATTCGGGTTTCCAATAATGTTCTCAAGAGGATGGTCTTTCGTCCATCGTTGTGTGGAAGGTTGATGTTGATATACATTGTGCAGATTTGGAGGATTCAAATGGTTTGTAGATGATTCCGCAACATCTGGTGCAGCAGAGTCATTAGCAAACGGGTTGAAGAACGCATTTGGATCAAAATCTGCAGGTGGGGGTACTTCATTGTTTAGAACATCATCAACTGGTTCTGCGTCGTTGGATGCAGTTTGTTCAACTGTTGTTATAGAGTCAACTGGTGGTGCTTCTTCAACAGTAGTTGTTGTAGCAGGTGTATCAGGTATTTGAATATGATCAGGTTGAGCAGCGCAAACATTGGATACACCTGGAGCACGCTCATCAATATCATCACTAAACAGAGGAGCAAATAGCTTTTCCATTTGTTGACGAGTAAGTTGGGAGCTTGGTTCAGCTGATGATGGGGTTAGAGGGAAGTTTAAACGGTTGTGACTGGGTTCCAAGCTGTTATGCTCATAAGCCATTTTTGTAAGCTCATCGAAATTTGCATGAATCGTTTCCATAACCTGCTTTGTACGACGATTCCAGATCCAGAAACCCTTAGAATTTTCACAATATCCTATAAAGACTCCAATGTCAGCTTTGGCTTTGAGCTTACCAAAGTCATCACGATCATTATTCGGATAGCAAAGGGATCCAAATACATGAAAGTATTTGAGGTTCGGTTTATGGTTGTGGATAAGCTCATAAGGTGTTTTGTTGTGGCGCTTGGTAATCATTGAGCGATTCTGAGTGTAGCATGCCGTTGACACGGCTTCAGCCCATAAGTAATCTGGAAGTTTAGCATTAATTAACATTGTTCTTGCAGCTTCCACTAACGTGCGGTTTCGTCTTTCAACAACTCCGTTTTGTTCTGGTGTACGTGCAATAGATGTTTGATGCTCAATTCCCACTTTCTCATAGAATGCACGAAGAGTTTGATTCACAAATTCAGTTCCTTTGTCTGCTCTAATTTGTCTGACTGTGTTCCGGAGCTGAACTTGAATTTTCGTGAGAAAGGTGACGATCATTTGTGGAGCTTGATCTTTTACTTCGAAGAAAGTAGACCCAAGTCCATCTGGAGTAGTCATCGACAATTACCAAGATGTAGCGTTTGCCATTAATCGTTTGCATGCGCATCGGGCCACACAAATCCATGTGAAGAAGATGAAGCACATGCTGAGAGCTGTGTTCCATCTTTGAAGGAAAGTGAGCACGAGTGCTTTTACCTTGTTCACACACTGATCATAGGTGATATTTAGAATATCTTAATCTCGGGATACCTTCAACAAGTTTGTATCGAGCAAGGTTGGTTATGGTTTGAAAGTTTAAATGTGAGAGACGACGGTTCCATAGCCAAGATTTTGTTGATGTTTCCTTTGAAAGTAGACAGATGGGAGATGAAGCAATCATGTCTTGTATGGAGATAGTGTAGAGACTTGAATTGCGAGTGCTAGACATAAGATCGTTTCCTTGTAGATCACGAATGAAACAAGTTTTCTCCCGAAAAGCAACTTCCAAATCTCCATCACAGAATTGACCTACTGAGAAAAGATTGTGACCGAGGCCTTCCACATAATAAACCCTGCTAAATTTGATGTTTCCATTGATGTAATCTCCGTAGCCCATGATAGCTGCGAAGTGATCATTCCCGAATCTGACAGTGCCAATGAACTTTGCAATAAAGTTTGATAACACTTTGAGATTTCCTGTCATGTGTCGGGAACATCCGCTATCAACAATCCAAAGGATGATCTGTATCACCTCATTACACACAGACGACACAGATGGAATAGAAGTAGATGTGGAACCCGAAGTGTTAGAGGGTTCCGAAGCAGTTATAGTAGAAATACACACATCAATGATTTTAGGCATCCGATTAAATCCTAGTGTATTATGTATTCATTTCTGCCATCTCCAACTAGTCTTTGCTTTAGTCTTAGTGAATGCACAAGGTGGTACTACATTCCTTGGAGGTGATAATGGAGCTACAGTGACATCAATGCGGTTCTTAGAATCTAAAGAGGGCGGTTTACCAAACACAGACTTAGAAGCATTAGTGGGCCTAGAGGTATTCCGTTTCTTAGGATTCCGTAAACGAGACAAGATAGCTTTAGCAACACATTTATCATGACAATCAGAAAGCATACTTTTACGACATATAACACAAGAAGCTTCAGACTTAATATCAAAAGTACTTAAAGGTTCAGCATTTGTTACATCACTTTTTTCATTACATTTGTCAGACGCAATATCTATAGTGGGTGCAACTTGGGTCTTATTCAAAGTCCTAGGGTGTTCTTCTACTTCAGCATTCTTTATTGTTTTTTTCTTAGGTCGCAACTTCCTATTCGTCCTTGTATTGCTCCTAGGCTGTGAAGTGCATACGTCGGGAAAAGAGGCAACTATTCCTGTTTCAGTAGAAGGAAGTACATTAGTATCTTGTGATTTCTCAGTAGGTATTCTAGTGTCACTTTTTCTAAGTGTTACCGGTGCAAGTTTCTTAATGTTGCTAAGTTGAACTTGTTCATACTTTCCTAACTTTTCTTTTAACTCAATGATAGTGTGCAACAAATCTTTATTTTCAGAACGAAGGTTTCCATAAACATTTGTGACTTCTTTAGTGTGTGCAAGATAATGATCAAGTTCGTTTGATGCTTCATCACGAGTCTGTTTGAGTAAATCAAATATGCACCATATTCCTTTTTAACTTTTGCAAGTTCTTGTTCATATTTTGAGATTTGACATTTCAAAGACACGTTTTGATCATCCAGTTGCTCAATTTTAGGATCAAAAGATTTGGAGCGCAACTGAGTGATTTTGTTTTGCAGAGAAAGTTCACGATTTTGACAATTTTTTTGACACCATTGAAGACGACGTTTTGCATTTGAAAGTTCGTCTAACAATCGTTCATTTTCAACTTTTAAAGACTCGATCTGAAGCACATTATCAGTATTCTCAACAATTTCAACAGAATCAGCAGAGATATAATCAAATGCATATGACAAAGAATGCAATAACACAACATTATGGATATCAGCACAGATAACATCTTCCAAGAGTCGATCAACATCTTTTCGTAACATTTTCTTTTTACGTTTTGTATTAGAAATAGATGTTTCTGTTTTCTCGAAAACGATTTTCATCAATCCAAGTTCTTTATGAAATTTCCTTTCCCAATACAATGCACAATTTTTCAAGTTTTTAACATGGGGTAAAAAAAATTCTGAAAAATATCTCTTTGTTCACGCGCCTGAGGCGATTGAAAATGTTCAACTTTTATTTCAGAATGAAATTCAATCTCACGTTCTAAAAGTTTGAGGTCAGAAGTGAAAATGTCAAAATATCTAAGAATTTGACGATTTTCGGGTTTTGATTTTACTTCACTGAGTGAAAGTAAAGGACCATAAATTTGTGCATAATTTGGTTGGGGAGCAACATTAGAAGACTCAGACGTATTTGTGATAATCCTAGGTGTGTTAGAAGAATCCTTTGGTGTGACGAAAGTGACGGCTTTTGAATAGTTAAATGGTTTGTTATAAACAACATTTTCTAATTTTGATCGACTCTCGTCTTCTGCATCTAATTCCTCTTGACGATGATATTCAACAACACTCATAACAGAATTATCAATTTTGTATTCTGCACTGGAAACTTCAGGATTTGGTTTGAATGCTTTGGTTGAAAGCTTTGGTTTGTAATCAGCAAGATTCAGTCCATATCCATTTGGATTGGGTTTTAAAGTAAACTTTTGAATAGTTGTGATTGACTCACCATGTTTGTAAACAACATTTCGAAACTCTTTGAGTTTTTTTTTTAAGCCGATAATTTCTTCAAGATGGTCATCTATTCGTTTCGTTGAATGCTTTTTGTATGCAGAGAACTGTTTTTGACAATTTAACAACTCATCCTTGGCTTTTTGAGGTTCCAAAGTAAGAGCGTTAAGTTTTTTTGTATGTTCATGTTTCAGTTGTTCTATTTGAGACAACAAAGCATTCTTCGATGTGGCTAGATCACGAATCTGTCGTTCTAAAGATTTTTCGTTTTGATGTGATTTAGCAAAAGCGACTTCAAAACCTTTTTCACGTTTTTCTTGAGTTTTAAAATAATTGAGTTGCCGTTTTAAGCATTCAATATCCCTGGTTAACAGTGCATTTTTACTGTGTAATTGCTGATTCAGTGAACGACATTCATCCATTCGGGATTGTTGGTCTTTAAGTAAGAGATCAACATCTGGATTAGGCAAAGGTTCAGCGTGTTCAACGTGATTCACAACATGATCACTATTCAGATCCTCAAGTATAACCACGGAGTCAATTTGAGTATCAAAGGTAACCATAAGGTCATCTTGATCATCGAATGTAACTACGGGGTCTAGTTGAGAATCGTCAGAATGAGATGTGGACGACTCATGTTGAACATTCTGAGCCTCGTCGGATTCAGATGTTGGCTGAGATATAAGATCAGTGATGAATATGGTTTGTTCGGGTACCTGAGACAAGCCATCAGTGTCATACACTGGGCATGTGTCACTCATGTGGAGATCTTGCATTTGTGCCATCAACATCACTGCTGCATTAGCCTGCAAGTCTTCCATATCATCATCTGAGTCTGCATCTTCCATAAAGCTCTGTTCTTTGGTTGTGAGGGTTCCACCAGCTTCATCCTTAAGAGCCAAAAGTAAAGCCTCCTTGTGATAAGCACTGCCCCTAGTCCTCGGTTTTGGGCATGCATTAGCCAGGTGACCCTTCTCATTACAGTTGTAGCAGCGAAGACCATTTATCCCATTCTGAGCATTTCCCTGTTCAACCACTTGAGCTCTCTGTTGTTGTGGAGCACCCATGTTATTCCTTCCCATAGCATTAAACCCTTGACCACCTCCCATCTGACGACCATAACCACGATTCTGAACTTCAACACGTCCATTGTTCACAACAGCCTGATTCCTTGTGTTTGATGAGGAGCGAATGCGATTGTTGGATTTGTTTGTATACCGGCCAAAGGCTTTAGCAATCATAACAAATCCTTGTTGCAATGCATCGAAAGCTTCGGAGTCCTCATTAGCTTCACTGTAAAGTGCTTGATCATTGTTGTTGTTGTATGGAACCAATTGAGTTTGTTGAGATTGTTGCTGTGACGGATCATATGGTGTAATTGTTGCAGTTGGTTGAGGAGCAGGTTGAGGAGGATAACTAGTTTGAGCCCACAAAGCAAGTTGTTGATTGTCCGGAAGTGACGGTGAGGCCAGGAGTCCACGGATAGTCCGTTCTTTGTCAACTTCTTTTTTGTGGGGCTTCAAATAGTAGTACAACAATCCGTAAGTAGCATGATGAAGATTCTTCGCTTGACGGATGAAAATGACATATTTTTCCCACTCAGGACCAAGACTACTTAGGAACTTAGTGTTAACAGCAATTCTTGGCATGATAATGTTGTGTTTGTCCAAGTCATTGATGATGTTAGAGAATCGATGATGATAAGACTCTAATGTCTCTCCTGGTTCAATCATGAAGTGTTCATAAGCCAAGTAAATTTTGGATTCCATATCCTCTTGATTGAGTTCAGTGCCTTCCATAAGAAGATGAATATGTTCCCACATCTTTTTTGCAGTCTTTTGAGCATCAACACTTCGAAGGATTGGATTGGGTAATCCTAAAAGGATATATTGCATTGCTAGCTCATCAGCTTCGTAGTGTAGAAGTTCATCACCAGAAAGGTCAGCGACAGTTGCAATGTTTGTGAGATCATCTCTTGGTGGAATAACATTTGGATCTCCGGGTGTAACGAGAATAGGCATCTGAAATGGACCTTCCAAGATGACCTTCTTTAAGAACTTTCCATGTGGCTTCTTTAGATCACAAAACCTAAAGAACCTAATCACCCATTGATCATAGTTTCCGGGAGTGAGCATTGGAGGTCTATCAAGTGATCCTGCCTCATGAATGGATAGTTGGCTACTTAAAGCTTCACACATCTTTGCAAACCAAGTCGGTTCCTTCATAGTATTCCTGGATGGAAGTTGATTGTAAACGTTTGTGTAAGGTTGTACTTGAAGACTAGGTGGTGGTTGAACCATTTGAGGTGGAATTGCTCCTTGTTGTGGATAATGTTGTTGGTTGAATTGTTGTTGATAAATTTGTTGTTGTTGATTGAATTGTTGATGTTGTGGACTTAGTTGTTGTTGTTGTTGTTGTTGATTATATGTGTAAGGAAAGTAGTTAGAGTATGGTGGTTGAGACATGTTGAAAACTTGTGTTGTTAAATGGATCTTTGTAGTCGAATGAAACATTGTTGATGAAGTATCCTTAGGCGTAGAAAACACGTTAAGGCAAAGTAATGCTTATGCGTAAAAACACCAAACTTACGCATAAAAGTGATATTTACGCGTAGGATTAGCTTACGCGTAAGAATTGAGAAACACTAAGATTATGCGTAAACTGAAAGTTAGGCATAGAAAACTTATGCGTAGGATTAGCTTATGCGTAAGACAAAGCTTAAGCGTAAGAAAAATCTTAGGCGTAAAGAGTTCTACGCGTAAGTTTAAGCTTATGCGTAAAATTAGGGTTTTTTCCCAAAAATCCTTTACACTATCACAGTGTAAATGATATCCAAAGTCGAAGTGTTTTCAGGCTTATCCAAGCAAGAAAACACTGAGTAAACCACGAAAACTGAAGATCAAACCAAGGAAGTCTTATGCGTAAGACTATGGTTTTGTTACGCGTAAAAAGTAACCAAAACGGATTCTTAGCCAAAAGTGATTCTAAACCAGATTTCTGTGATAAAACAGCTTCAATATCACCAAAATAACACAAAAGTGTGAAACTTGGTGATCCAAAACTTGTAAACACATTATGCGTAGAAGTAACTACACGTTTAAAAACAAGCTTAAAAATACTGATCCACACGTAAAGTTTGAAACTTTTTGCCAAAAACAGATATTTTAACACCTAAAAACGTTGAAAGTACAAGAATCTTGGATTGAAAAGTGTAAAAAATGAGTTTTTAAGTGTGACAAAGTTTGTTAACCGAAAGTTACGCGTAAGACCAAAACTAACTTCAAAAACAAAACCTTTTCACCCAACTATTTGATGAATGATACCACTGTTAGGTCACCATATTCATAACACAAGCATCAATATAAGAAATAGAAGAGAAGTGATCGGATGAACAAAAACACACACACACGTATGATAATATATGAAAGGTTATGCGTAAAGTGTGAAGAGTGAATTGAACAACGAAGGTTGTCAAGATCGGGATCCTACCCAGGATCGTTTTCATCTTTACAAGATCGTGATCGTAAGATCGGATCGGGATCTTAAGATCCTACTCTAATGTTATTTCTAAATACTTTATGTAATTTTATACAAATCTACAAATTCTAATACATTATAACCATAAAATACTATAAATGTTTCATATAAATTTTGTCCTAAATTATGATTATAAAATATTTAAAAATATTAACATGTTGTTTTTTGAATTTTACAAACAAACAACCCATAAATTTGTAGTTTTTAGTTTGTAATTTGAGAAAAGTAAGATCGGATCGGATTAGATCGTAAGATAGTATGGTAAAGATCGGGATCCTATAAGATCTTAAGCTTGAAAAGATCCTATGTAGGATCCGGATCGTTTTTGCTTTGCAGTATCGTAAAATCGTAAGATCCTAAGATCAGGATCGAGATCCTGACAACTATCAACAACCAACCCTCAAGTGAGGGTTTACAAGCATTATTTATAGGAAGGAACTAGGGCAACATGCAAGTTCCCTTCCTTTCCTTTATGGGCTTGGGCCAAGGCTCATGGGCTTTCTACATAAGCCTTGGCATGATTACTAACATAAAAGTCATATTAAGCTAACTATTACATATTAATTACTAACACTTGAAATATAGTTTAAGAGTGATTCCAACACTTTTCATTTTAAGAAACTTTTAATAATAACCCAAACCTAATGGGCGGGCTAGCTTCATTATAATACATGTCAAATTCTAAATGTATGTAAAGCAATAAAATAAATAAATAAATAGTTGTAATACCCATATTCAAGTGAGAGTACATTCTTACTTGTATAAAAATACATGAAATATAATTGTTTAAAAAAATGCATGTTACATAAAAAAAAATGGTATATTATAAACATGAATACAATCGTAAAGTACATCGGTTGAAAATAAAACCTTGTGAATGTTCAAAAGTACTAAGAAATAGAAATTATGACAACAAATCTCAATCAAATGGAACATAGGTACAACTTCGGCAAGTAAAATAGAAGTACAACTTACAGAAAATAGATTTACATAAAACAAACCACCCTAAGAAATTTACTACTTTTTCACATTAGAATTGGAGATCAGCAACTTTCATTTTACTTCATGTACATCATTAGCTCATTTATAGAAACTCTCATCAAGTGCTTTTGTATGTATTCAGTCTTTTTCACCTTATGGGCTTGTGTATTTAGCTAGTGATTTGAGAACCTCCTCTTTATTGTCTCATCAAAAAGAAATGAGTAACAAATTAGAAGGCAATAATCTCCTTTAACCACAACTTCAAGTTGTTAGTTGATTTTTTCCTTTTTCTAACTTGAAGAAAAAGTAAATAAAATGTCTATAAAAATGGTCAAATCAACCATTGAAATAACTATATTGCAGATACTATTGCACCAGATATATTAACAAAGTGGTGCACATATGCTTACTCATGAACTCATAGGTGAAGTTGTGCTTAATATTGGCTACCAAATGTCTATACTAATGCCTATATAAGACTATCACTGTGACAAGGATGATTCCAGTCATGGAAGTTAACAACATTGAACAATCTTTACTCTTATACTTTCATATGCAGCATGTAAAAATTACGTGCAGTTTGTTGCGCCTATACTTTATTTTAATTCGTATCTGACATACAAACTATTGGTTAAAAAATGATTTTGGACATAATGTGTACTGGATCCATTTCTGTCGGTAACCAGAAACTAAATGTTTTGGATCCAAATTTGTGGGGGTTTGGTTTAGTTAGCCAAAGAAACCAAACAGGTAAATGCCAAGACAACAGGGAAATAATGGGAATGAGCACGAAACACTTGAATTAAGTCATTTTATTAGCAATGTGATAAGAAATTTCCATTTAGCCATTGAAAAGATAAAATATAAACCAAAGCATTCATAGGCCTGGTAATAATTTGCATGGTTACCTCAAACTTCCTGAAACAACTTCAGTTACAAAAGCCTCTTGCAATGCCTCGAATGCGGCTACTGAAGCCAGATTTCTCTTTTTCCACCTTTTCACAACTCTTAATACTTCTCTCATCATGATCTTTGCTCTCAATAATATTCCTTGTAGTCCATATCATATAAGTTACAAAAATCACACTTATGGCTACAAGTCATCAACATCAGTGTGAATAAAGTGTAAATGATACCTCTTTCCCCAAGTATAATGTTCTCCCATACAAGAGATGTGTTTGGTACGAATATCACCTTGTTAAAGTTGATATCTGAAATGTCAATATCAAACATTCATATGTAATAAAAGGATAACAAAAAAATTGTATTTATTTACTCATCAATAACAGTTAAACCAACCCAAGTACTATCAGCTGATGAGGTTCCTGGAAGATCAGTCATTATGTCCAACTGATGCAGGACATTTTTCCTCGGGAAAAGGAGTTTTCCGGTTAGAAGTTCTGCAAAAATGCAACCGATACTACATATGTCATGTCTATAGCCAGTTGTACTGAGAGAAGCAAAAGTAAAATATACAAGAATTTAAAATGGCTATATCGATTTGAAATTCATAATTTACAACCGAATTACAAAACCAAAAATCAAATTTTAAAACAAAATCCAAAATTAAGCTTTTTTAACAGGATGAAAAATCAAACCTTTCTTGTTGTATCTTCATGGATCATTACTCAATCAGTCCCAAAACTGTCATATCAACGATTAGGGTATAAAATCAGAAATCCGTTGCAACGAAAAATGATCGATAAATCAAAATCACGTTACATATAAAAAGTTGAAAAAAAAATAAAAATAAATAAAAAAAGATAACTGCTTATTTTGTAAGAATCAAACGTACCTTGTGGGAATAACCAAATAATGAATAGGTTTTGATAATGGTGGGTTGAGGAGATTTGGCTTTCTTTTAAGACAAGAGTTATGGTGGCTTAACTATCGATCGGTTTGTTAGTGGCTGCCATAATTTTTTGAAAGCAAATAATGATGGGCCAATTTGTTACGTATATGTGATGCGTTTTGATTTTTGGGGTAGGAAAGCTGTTTAGGTACCGAACACATAGGGATTTAGGTTAATTGAATATAATAGGTTTAATTTAAACAGGTCATGAATGTGTAAGGGATTTGGATCACAAATGTATGGTAGCTCAGTTGGTTTTGGTCTGTTTGTTTAGGCGTACAACCCATGTTCGAGTCTAGTATGCTACATTTTTTATACATATTTATCCGAAAATATCGCCATGTAAGCATTTCCATGTCATCATAGATGCGCCATGTCAGCATTAAAATGCCTAGTCAGCATTAATGACGTGGCATATGTAGTCTCATATATATGTATAGATATATATATATATATATGTATAGATATATATATATATGTATAGATATATATATATATATATATATATATATATATATATATATATATATATATATATATATATATATATATATATATATATATATATATATATAGGGTAGGGTTAAAATGAAAAGTTTCTTATAATGAAAAGAATGAGAAGGCATGTGGAGGTGACATGTGTCACTTTTGCCATGTCATGTGACATGTGTCACCCCCACCCCCTCCCCCCCCCCCCCCCCCCAAAAAAAATTTTTTTCCCGCCAAAAAAAAAAAAAATCCGCCAAAAAATTCCTGCCATAATTTATTACTGCATCACAGTTATAAAAATACTGCATCACAATCATAATTGTGATGCAGTAATTTATAGCCTTAATGCACTAAAATCATGATTATGATGCAGAAAATTTTATAACCGTGATGCAGTAACTTATAATATTAATGCACTAATAAGTTTTGGTGCATCTTTATTATAAGTTACTGCATTATAGTTAATAGTTCAGTGCATCAACTATGATGCACTAAAATCAAGGTTATAACCTTAAATGCACTAAAATCATGATTGTGATGCAGTAACTTTATAATTGTGATGTAGTAATTAATAACCTTAATGCACAAAAATTATAATTATGACACAGTAACTTATAACCTTAATGCACTAATAAGTTTTGGTGCATCTTTATTATAAGTTACTGCATCATAGTTAATAGTTAAGTGCATCAACTATGATGCACTAAAATCAAAATTATAACATTAATGCACTAAAATCATGATTGTGACGCTGTAACTTTATAACTGTGATGCAGTAATTTATAACCTTAATGCACTAAAATCATGATTGTGATGCAGTAAAAAAAATTGGCGGGAAAAAAAAAATGTTTTGCCCAAAAAAAAAATTTTTGGCGGGAAAAAAAAATTCAGGGGGGGGGGTGGCGGGCATGGTGATGTGGCATGATGATGTGGCAAATGTGACATATGTCACCTCCACATTCCTTCTCATTATTTTCATTATAAGAAACTTTTAATAATAATCCATATATATATATAGAGTTAGGATCAAATAAGAAGAAAAATTAAAATGAGAAGGATAAGAAGAAACCACAACCACACATTTCAGATGCACCTATTAAAATCATGCATCTCCCCTTGAAAATCTCTCCCTTATTTGAAATGTGTGGCTAGGAATTCTTCTTATTCTTCTCATTTTAGTTTTTCTTCTTACTAGATCCCTTCCCTATATATATATATATATATATATATATATATATATATATTCATAATTTTTTTTCAAATATCCATAAAAAGACAAATATCCATAAAAAGAATAAAAAGATTTTTTTTTCAAAAAAAGTTCACGAAAAATTCCCAAAAAATCCCACAAGATCGGGTATGTTGGTGCATAAAACTTTTGTGAAAACATTTTTTATAATTTTGAGTTTTGATACGTTTTTTTTAATGCACAAAAAACGAATTTTGATGCGCAAAAAAATTTTGATGCACAAAATTTTTAACTTGTTTTAGTTTGATGCGCAATGTTATTTTGATGAAAAAAGTCAAAAGAAGTTGGGTGCAAAAACCAATTTTTGATGCACAAAAAAAAGATTTAATGCGCAAACATATATATTCATAATTTTTTTTCGGAAAAAATATCCACTTTTAGAAAAAAGTTTTTCACAACTTTTTTCATGCACCATCATACCCGATCTTGTGGGATTTTTTGGGAATTTTTTGTGAACTTTTTTTGAAAAAAAAATCTTTTTATCTTTTTACGGATATTTGTCTTTTTATTTGATCTTTATCCTATATATATATATATATATATATATATATATATATATATATATATATATATATATATATATATATATATATATATATATTTCATAAAATGGAAATGTTGTCCGGTAGTACGAGTTCCAACATATTTATATATGTCGTGCATCATGTTCTAAAATAAATACTCTTTCTTGCTTGTCCAGATTCATTGTTATTTTGGGATTCATTAATGTTGATGCAGTTTTTGGAGACGGTCGTCTTTGGAAGTTTAAATGAATCGAAATAACATGGACTATTTAAGATTATTAGTGTTCTTTCACTTAGACGTTACCACAAACAAATGAACACGAATTAGCAATTTTACGGAAAAATATTTGTGAATATGTTCATTCGCTAAGAAAATTAGTTTGTTTACGCTCGTTTATATTTGTTCATTATAATGTTAAACGTAAATAAGGTGAATTAAATATATATGAATAAAGATCATTTATATATCAAATATTTTTTACATACTAAAGGATTAAGCTTCACCTTTCATTTCTTCTTCATCTTTATTTGATTTAATGGATAAAATTAATCCCAACAATTTAAAAAACCAATTTTCATCATATTTTTTTCAAATATTAATATCTTTCAAGACGTTTATTATTAATCTGAAAAAAATATACCATTACGACGAGCATTTAATTATCTTTTTATAGATAGGCACTTTGATATATACTTTCGACAATTTTTTTTCATGCTTTTTACATTTATTTTATGATTTTTTTTTTTTTTTTTTACATTACTGAAATTTGCATGAAAAAATACATATGATTAATCACTAATTTGAATATCACATGTGAATTAGTGTTAATGACAATGATAAGTTAATGATCAAAAGGTAATCATTAATACACACTTTTGACCGATAAGTGTGTATGGTTCAAGTCAAAAGTGTATATTATTATTAAATACTAACCCATACGCATTTTTTAGTTGAACCATACACACTTTAGTCATATTCATAGTTAATACACTTAAAGTTATAACCTACTCTAGCTAAGGAATCACAAAAATAATATACGTAATAGTCTATGATGAAATTTCAACTCTAGCCAATTTCATGAGTAAATGATGTATTACTAGAAATAGTTAAATGATGTATGATTGAATGATGGTGCTAAATTTATAAAATCAAACCCATGATGAATTCTCTATTTTTAGAATATACTGAAGTTTATACTTGAAGCTAACAAAAAACGAAGCGTGCATCTTACTAATGTTTGGTGATGATGAAAAAACAAAACACGAGATGTAATTATTTGTAATTCAATAAATTAAATGAAAGAAAAAGTAGATAAGAAGATAGAATAGACAATGAGTCACTTCGGGTGTACATGCAAAGAGTGATACATTAGTAATCGATTAATTGGATGCATGAAGCCATGAATAGTTGGATACAAGTTACATTAATGAACGTATTAATTGTATTGAGTATTCAATCCACTGAACTAGAATAAATACCCCTCTATTTTAGGGGGAAAAAAAAGACAAACTCTCATATAATGAACCATAAACAATAGTAAATAAATGTTGTATAATAAATTGATTCTTGCATGGTTACCGCATGAAATTTGCCACTTCCTACGAATGTGTTGCACATCTTTTGATAATATTAGCTATACACCATACCGCATATTCGCATAACAATGTAGCAAGTTGCTCTACTTGACCAACTTAAAAAGCCTGGATTGAACTATGTTGAACTGTAACCCAAAATTGAAATTCCTTGTCACCCGGAAGACGTGTTTTTGACCTTTTTCAACTTTATCATAATTTGACAATTTGACTTTTAATCTACAGCTAGCTTGCATGTGTACCATTTTAGTCCAAATTAAAACCTACAGGATTTTTGTTCTTAGACTTTGCATATGTGTACCATTTTTATTTGTGATAGCGACCAAGAAGGCAATAACGTGTTTATTAATTTTTTTAATTCTGACGGATCTAGTTCTTTAATTTCATCTCTTTTGGTTTGATGTAAAGTTAGAACAGATATACGAATTCAAAATCTAGCTCACGATCATTTATTTACATCAACCCTGATTTCGAATCATAAACAAGGGCTGGTCATAAAATAAAATTGTGTTTTAAAAACTTAGATAGGATCGATTATTATGATCAATCTCCCTCGGCCACGGCTGTTGGGACTCAAAAGTTTTCTTCAACTTGTTATATTTTTCGATATCAAAGCCTTCCTTTCTCATCAACTTCATTTGCTTCGCTTGAAACCTGCTCTTGAATACGGCTTCGAAAGAAGGCTCTCTCGATGTTCTTATGAAATATGTATATCCTATCATGAAGTACAATGATGTCACATAGAAGCATATGGGCTCCATAACATCCCATGATAGTTCCCAAAATGTTAGACGCATGAACGCGGCTGTTTGAAGCACTAAGTACCCCAATCCACCCCATAGCTCACGTCGGACCATCTTTTCGGCCTTGTAGTCTATCTCCGACTTCCATCGTTCCATATCTTCGAGTTCTTTGACCGGAAGATTGTCTTCAACCATTAGCCCATTAATGGCTTTCACAACCTGCATAATTTGAAACAACTCGTTAGATTTTAATCAATTTGTGAATAAGCACTAATTTTAAACCATTGACATAATAAAAGGGTATCCGTGCCATGCAACAGATAACAAAATAGATTAACGAACCTGTTCAGGCTTAAGGAAAACAACGTTTCCTAGGACAATAACAGAACCCGAACTATCCAAAACTTTGGCTAGTTCAGCCCCTTGATCTTTATTAGAACAACATCCATCCACACATATCTGAATAAACTCATCATACGACACATGATTCCTTTTACTACTCCTCAATTTCGACTTTAACGTCTCCATTTGCGACGCTCTAAGGATCTTCTTGGCGTCATCCACACTCAATCCACCCTCCATCTCGATCCGAGCTTGGTTTCTAGCAATGTCCATCTCCCTAAGCGTCTCCAAAAGCTTCTCGCCGCTAGGCCGAAATATTTCCGGCATGGCGGCTGTAGAAGACAAGTAGAGTGGACGACGCTGGAGAAATCGTCGAAAAATCGAGTTTTCACCCGGTTCAGGCGCTGCGCCTTCGGTACTATGTGGAACCATGGTTTGAACACTTGATGATGATGGTGATGAAATGCGGAAACTAGTTAATGTTTGGTTTGAGAATTTACTTATACGTAGATTGAATAATCTTTGTACTATATTTTGCTTGAACGCCATTGATGGAATATTATTACACAAGGTGATATGTTTTAATGTTTTTGTATGGGCAGAGGTGTATGGTATTTATAGGTGTTACTAATCTTACAAGTTAATTAATTAATGACAAGAATAAGATAAGGTTAATTCACTTGCTTATATTTTAAACTGACTTAGTCCAGGCCCCGCATAAATACATGGTTCATACCTTCTTGGAATGGTGGTGTATCTATCTCTCTATTAAGAGTTAATTGCATTTTTGGTCCTTAATTAAATTGCAAATTTGGTTTCTAAAACTTTAAAAATGTAATGATAGTTTTTATTTTAAAGTTTGAATTTTTTGTCTCTGATTCGTGTGAAATAACCCAATTACCTTTATCTTCATAAGACAAAGAGTGTTTTAGTTAGTTATTTCTTTTTATTCAGAGATAAAAAACGCAATCCAAACATCAAAATAGAATTGTTATTTCACTTTCAAAGTTTTAAGGAATAAACTTGAAATTTGGCAATACCTCATAGACCAAAAATGCAATTAGCTCATCTATTAATTTATATTTGTTTTTGCGTTATATCGTGTACAATATTAAACGTTTATTATTCTTTGACTTTTGTAAACGATAATCATTACACCACAATAGAAATTATTATGAATTTAAATACATGCTCTCTAATACACATGGGCACATGGCTTAAATTTTACTAGTATTACGAAATCTTTATATATAATAGTGATAGCGACAAATAATTATAGTTAAAATATTATGATTAAATGTTTTGTGTAATGTTTAGCAATTAATGTTGACAACTATTCATCATCATCCGAATTAACAACATTATATCAGTTTCACTGTAACTAATTGGTATTGAAATATTGATCAAGATTTAGAACAAGATTGTGACAAATTTGTAATAAAGAAAAAGAAAAACGGCAAAGATTGAGTAATTTTATAAAGAATGTTAATTTTAAAAATAATAACTATTTTTAAAGCAACTGTTTCAAAAACATTTTTTAAAAAACATTTTATGTGCACAAGCAATGTTGCAAAAATCGGCCGAATCGGCCGATTAATCGTTAATCGGTCATATACCTTGTTGATTTTTAAAAATCGATGGAAAAATCGGCCTAGGCAAAAAATATCCACTAATCAGTCAAAAATCGGCCTAATCGGGTAAAAAATCGGCCGAATCGGTTAAAAATCGGTCGAATCGTCCAAATCGGTCAACTTTTAAAAATAATAGTTTAGGCATTCTACTTAATTTGGAGATCATTTATTTCACTTATAACACACAATGGGCCTCATAATTAGAATTTGAGCATTTTATTGAAGTTTGGAAACATAGTAGGCTTGGAATCAGTTAAGATCTTTAGTTTGGTTTCAAGAAATACCCACTTGCATGAAATGCCAATCCGATTAATCACCGATTAATCCCGCCTTGACCGATTAATCGTTGCAGGGTGGTCGACCGCCCGACTACCGATTCATGATTTTTGCAACATTGTGCACAAGTAAATAAAATATTAAAATTTAAGTTTCAAAAAAGTATTTTAAATCATTTATAAATTTTTTAAGATTAATGAAAAACATTTATGCATTATATGTCGAAGAGATAAAACTCAAAAAATGATAATAAAAACATGTCATTTTCATTATACGCTACATTAGTAATTTCTAAATTGGGGCATTTACATAGATCTTCATATACATATTATTATTATTTATTTTCTCAAGCCTTGCTTTAATAGCCTTTAACATCATGTATTAAAAACTTATGTTTGAAGAAATATATAAATATTGTTGTATACATAAGGATGTATGTAAATCCCCTTTCCGAACTTACCGACTCATAGATTAACACATCCTATATTTGAAAAAGATAATTAAAATGTCTTCAATTTGCTGAACATTTAACAACTTAGTGATTTGCACACTATAGAATTTGATTGTCACACTTTAATTTAATTTGTGTTGTCATCTATACCTTTACATTACTTGTAATTCTTTTCATCTCTAGGAGGGCATAAATGGCAATATACACTAAATTAAAGTGTGTCAATCAAATTATAAAGTGTGCAAATCACTTCTCTTGCACTATATGTGTTTTATTTTTCAAATATAACCCATCAACTACATTATTCTTCAAAAAATTTACAAGTTTCTATTTATCTTAAAACATAGATATTTTCTTAATTATTAGACGAGTATCCGTGCATAGCGACGAAAAAATTAGCGATAAATAACTATAGTTGCAAAACTGTTGGAAAGTGCTTATTTATCGTAATTCACTAAGGGTGAGCATCGGTCCGGGACCGGACCAGACCGGACCGACAAGACCGAAGACCGAATGTGGTCGGTCCAGTCCGGTCCGGTCTCCGTCGGTCGGACCAGACCGTTTGGAGTCTACTAAGGCCAAAATAGTCGGTTTGTGGTCCGAACCGGACCGGACCGAAGACCGAATTAACCCAAATGCATAAACCGAGGACCGGACCGAATATGGTCGGTCCGGTCCTGTCCGGTCCGGTATCGGTCGGTCCGGTCCGTTCAGGTCATTTGCTCACCTCTATATTTCACACATACAAGTGATAATAATCATAATTCAAATAGTTTTGGATAAAAAATATATTTTCTAAATTAAAATTTGAATAATATATGATAATTCAACTCAATATTAAAATTTTAGAAACACCTAACATTCACATTATTCATCACGCAAAACTTATTGATACATGATATTTGAAATGTAGACTCTTTGTATACATAAAATTATGGATCGATTGTTTACAAAAAAAAATCTCTATAAACAACGTACTACAATTACCGTAATCTTATCTTGGCTAAGTGGTTTTGCAACAACGTTATCAGCATCAATTAGAGCATTGATAATGCAACAACATGCAATAAAAATCTTGAAAGATTGTGTTAATTAAGTTTTATAATAAAATAAATTGCAATATATATTAGATGCTATTAAACAAAAACCTGTTAACATATAGCATTTAAGCACAAAATAGGATTTTTTTTTTTTTTTTTTTTGGTTGTAAATCAACTGTTTGCTCCACCCAAATTTTAAACTGCAACTGAAGTCGTTTAGAAAAGCATTTATGTGCATTAAACCAAAATCACTAGAAAATATTGTATCAACTTAACATAAATGGGTATTAATGAAAAACTACATATACATTAAAGGGTATAATAAAAAAATCACATTTTAAGTTTTAAGTTTTCTTGAAAACTTGTTTGCTCTAATATATTATACGAGAAGATATTAAATGAGAACATGGACTTTTCAACTAATCAAGGGACGAACTCAATTTTGAAATCAAGATTTTTGATTGTCAAATAAAATTCAAAATTTGCTTAATATGGTTAAACCTATCTAAATTTCATCAAGCAAAATAAAAATATATGAAAAAAACACATGTGTCAATTTTATAAACAAATAAAATAAAAAAAGGATGAGATAATTAATTAACTTTTAGTTATTAATTTTTAAATAAAAATTATAAAGAAAAACTTATAATTTCTTATGTTTTTTAGTAAATTTAATAAATACCTCCAGATTTTATATTTAAAGAAAAAATATATGTTATTGTTATTAATAAATATTAATATCATTATATATATTAAATTATTATACATATATGAACAACTTATGTTATTTCTTTTTATGAGATTAAGTAAGAGAATCTGAATTTTTTTTCACTAATGATGTTTGATAACAACTCATGTTATTCTTTTTTATAAAATTAACTCGCGCATACACGGATTTAAAATTAAATACACCTAAGATTATTATTAACAAGAATAAAAATAACAAAATGAAGCCATAAACCCATGGGTTACTATGAGATGAAAGTAAATACACAAGATCGCACATATCGTAAAGATGCATGGAATTTATTTTTAAAGTTTAAATTGGGATATCCATAAATGCACTTTTTAAGGGCCATTACGTGCTATTTAACACGCATAATGTTTATAACATGATATTAATAATTAAATTTAGTCAATATCAACCTCAACATCATGTTAATTAAACAAAGTTAAATAATTTATGCCCGAATTTTGTAATTATATAAATATAAAAAAAATTACATAAATTAAAATTAAAAAAAGAAAAAAAAAATACATATTTAACAGCCTTGTAATAAGATGCATCATTTTATTTAGTATACATAGATGTAAAGCAATGAAGATAATTTATACTGTTTGCGTAGTTGACAATTTGAAATGTTAAACACTTTTTTTGTATAATAAAGGTTTCAATTTCCACCTAAACTTTTATGATTTACACTTTTAACTTAAGTTTAAAGTATTTTTATCCATTTTGGTTACTTAATTTTCTTTTAACTACTTTTCTTTTCTATTTTTTTTTTTATCTTTATTTGTTTTTCTTTGACTGCTAAAATCATATTTTTATTTCTTTTTCATAAGTCTAATGGTATGTGTACATGTAGTAATTGCATTGATGCTAAGTACATTTATAGTTTTTACATATAATTTGCTATTTACAAGCACTATTACTCCGTGTTATTTTTATTTATAAATTGTTAGTTTGATTACTACAAAAAGTTATTAAAGGGCATTTATTAAATATAATTGATTTCACTTTTAGTTTGTAGTGAAGAATATATTAGTCTTGATGGTTTGAAAACTAAATGCTTTTGACATAAATCAATAAAAACTTTTATAAAGTACTCAAAACAATTTGAATTAAATTTTTAAAAAGCAGACTTTAATTCTTATTTACACTTACTAATCATCAGATTAATTCTTATTTATAATACTATGCTTATTAACTTTTGCAGCTTAACAAAACGAAATGTAAATTTTCGAGGCGAAACACAATCTTCAACAACACTTATAACAAACATTTATAGTAATTAATCTGATACTTAGAACATCATGGTTGATCTTTTGCTTGTATATACCGTTAAGCCAACGATTGTTTCTTTCATTTTATACTACAGTAATAAACTTTATACATCAACTGTCCTGTTTACAATTTTACATCATTGTTTTATATCTAGCTTATTGCTTGAACTTGGTTAATTTGCTTTTCATAACCGGATATTAAATGTGTGTTTTGTAGATGAAAAATAGGTGTTGACTTTTTGAAATAAATAAATATTTGCCACGTATTTTATGGATGATATGGCTGTGTGTATAGTTTTCCCTTCTCGTGTTTATTACGTCAAAAGCCTTTTTTGCATATCTTTTTTAAGGCTGAAAATTTGCAAAACTACCTTCACCAGAAAATGTCTAGTGAAGCTTCACATGATAAACTTAATCACCTTACACGTGTAACTAAACATCGTCTGTTTAATTTCAGTAGCTATAGCTATAGTTCAAGACGACGTGGCAACGTTTGTTGCATTTCATGTCGTGGTTAGAATAGGTGTGTGCAAAATTCAAAAATGATGTTGTGTAAATTTTGAAATCTGGGCTAAATTTATAGGATTCATCTTAACGTCAAGCTAGAGTTATGTGGAGCATATGTAAGAGCTCAATGCTGTAGAAAACTAGTAGGAATTGAAGTATGTCATTATGAGTAAGGAGCAATGTTTTAAAACCCGGGTTGACCCGGCCGGTTCAACCGGTTGAACCGGGAACCGGCTCGGAGACCGGGCCGGATAGGACCGGGTTTTCGCATGATTGAGAACTGGATTGAACCGCCGGTTTTTCGTTGACCCGGTTGACCCGGTTTGATAAACCCGACCGGGTCACTACTTTTTATAAAAAAAAAATTAACAAAATGATTTTTTTTTCCATTAACTTTTCTAAGTTTAA
Organism: Chrysanthemum seticuspe; assembly: GCA_019973895.1. Lineage (NCBI taxonomy): Eukaryota > Viridiplantae > Streptophyta > Magnoliopsida > Asterales > Asteraceae > Chrysanthemum > Chrysanthemum seticuspe. Next base: position 192,250,595 of record BPTQ01000004.1, on the reverse strand, counting down.
TTGAAAAGTTAAAATGTTAATAACTAATGTTTGTTAAAATTTTGTAAAATAATAAATTATAGTTATATATGATTTTAGAATCACCAATTAATATAGTTTTATTATAAACTATTTAATAATTTACAATTATTTTGAAAAATTTGACTATATTTTTATAGATGTAGACTTAAAAAGCAAAACTTATTGGTATAGTCTCAATTTTCTTCATCGGTTTAATCGAATGTATGAATAAAAACGGATAAATTATTAGATCATGCAATACTAATTATTAAATATAAGAAAAAGTATATATATATGTATAGAACCGGTTCGACCCCGCGGTTCAACCGGTTGAACCGGTGACCCGGTGAACCGGCGACTAAACCGAGTCGATAAAAAAACCGGTTTTTAAAACATTGACGTTAGGATTTAAGAATGTGTTTTGGAATATCCATAAGCACCATCCCCACAGTTGATAATTGATTAGTAAACAACATGAACAACAAAATGTCATAACGGTTCTTGTAAAGTCAAGTCGTTATCTTTGGATAATTTTGGTTTTTGATATTTTAGTAACTAATCTAGTCAGTTTTGATCTTACAGTAACACGTACTCAAATCAGGTAAATTTTATCTGTTTTGAGAAATTGGTGTAACAACTTGAGCATTATTTGCACCAAGCAAAATTTAAACCTGAGATATCCTACGCGTTGCTGTTTTTTACACTTGGAGCATGAGTTAAAGGTCAATTTACATGATCGTGTCTAACAAAACTCTACATTATGCACCAGGTGACCCTAAATTAGTTAACCGTTATGTGTGTTAAATATGTCATGTTTTCACCATTTGTAACTTTTATTACTTTACATGCTAACACACTAACCTCTCAACGGGAGTTGAGATGGAACCCAAGCCATCATCGATCTCAAATATAGGACCTGCTTGACCAGGTCAATTGTGCTTTGGCACTAGAGGGATGGTGCCACCACGTCAGCAATCCAGATAACATGTTGTTTGGTTTAGATCCCAGTTCAAAAAAATATTGTATCAATCTACCGAGTTAAAACACCATTAACCAAATGAATTGACACCCCCAACAATTTTGAGTTTTTACTTTCCTTTTTTTTTTTATGGATAATACATGCATCGTCATGTGCCTAGATATATTAAATATTGTAAGCAGTCAGTTCAGAACTTTCATGGCCGAGTTTGTTGTTGTATCTAATAAATTATTCCTTAAATTCAGGAAAATTATAAGAAGAGAGTAGGAGGTAAAGCATGCATGCATGGACCAAACATAAAGAAACAAAAGCAAAAGAAAAATAAATGTCAGATCTCTTGGCTTTGATGAATTTTGGACATGTAGTAGAGATGAGACCTCCATCACGTTAAATCTACTCCAGATACAGCCTCCCACAAATGATTTTTATCTAATCAATTCTAGTATATTGTATACTAGCTTATTGACCCGTGGAATCACGGGAATTTTTTAAGTAATTATTTATTAAGAAGTTACGTGTGTGAATAAAGTAAGAAAACACAACGAACGTAAACTGTTTTCATTATTTTTTTAAGGGAATAATAAGTGATAAGTCAATGATTTGATAAACAATTCGATTTGTAACTATTAAAATAATAAACGTGCATGTTTCATTTTCTTCAACGGGTAGTTAGTCTTGAACTGCACTGCCACAACAACTTTGCTGGCACCATGGAGCACTAAAGCAAGCCTGTAATATCAAAGCATTTGACATCAGCATATCCAAAAAAAAAAAGAAAAAAGAAAATAAATTATACTTATTATGTTCCGATGCAAAATAATAAAAAGAAACTATACTTGTTATGTTTTACCATTCATTAGCCTACAACACATTAGTATAGACATTGAGCGAAACCGAAACTTAAGGCATGGGTTTTGAAAGAAGATACCAAAAGGAAAGAAATAACAAATATCATACACATTATCACTCATTCAATTAACTATAAACGCGGTCTCGTATCACTCACTCAATCAGACTCTTTATAAAAGTTCAAAAAAAAAATCAGACTCTTTATAGCAATTAATAATCTACTTTTCCAGATTTGTTGTATAGGCCATTTATGTAACCTGTCAAAATTAGTTTAGGTCAACAGACCATTTATAAGTACGGGCCCGGGGTCAGGGTGTTCCCGCCAATCTACACCTTTTGTGAAATTTATAAGTACGGGCCAGATCGTTTACATCGACACATGTACTGTTATGCTCGTAATGAGTCAACGGATCTATACTTACTACAATAGAATCATGTGGGACCAGAGACCACACCCATTGAAACTCAAATACTTACTACATTAGAATTAGCTACTTCTCAAGGACTGAGTTTTGAACCCCAAAAAAACTATATTCATGAAAATAACATTTGAAGACACAAGCTTAAACCTGATACTTAAAAAGCAAAAAGATACACACACCTCCTCATTTTAGAGATTCACTCTATAACTGTAGTTTTAACAAAATAAATAACAGTATGAAAAAAATAATACTATTTATTCATGTCACAATACCCACAATAACTACTTAGATTGCAGACACTTACCATAAACTAAACCTATTGGACCCAATTTCCATTTAAATTTGAAATCATGTTTATAATCTGAAGCAGGAACCTCCATACTTATTATTAAAAGTCAACTCAAGACTTAATAGCACTAAAACTGTAAATTTTGAGGAACATGAGATGTTTTGTGAAATTCTAATGAATGTCCCAATAAATACTTGAGCCTACACCCATTAGGTTGATACTTCACCTTGTTCCCACTTTGTTCCCGCTATATTTCTTCAATTTTAGCAGGGCATACTAAGAAGTTTAATCCTTTCCTGATACATTGATTTAAGGCGCGGTTGACTTTCTCATTTCAGATATCACAATGCAAATACTATGACTTTTGCTGTCAGAGCGTTGGTCTTAGGTGCAGTTCTAAGTATCCTCGTTATTACATATCTGTTCCATTATGTGATGCATTGATTAGTTAAGAACACATAGTATATAGAAATATAAATGGCAAAAAAAAGTAACTATAAATCTGAGTTATAGTGCTGGTCTAGCAATGACAATGATTTAGTTATCTATCTCTGCTAGTTTTTCAGGAGCCTTGATGTCACATATTGAATTTTATTATCTATATATGATTAGAAGTACAAAGTTTAAATCTTTTAACTGTTAGGGAGCTGGTAGCATTGAGCAAGAGTTGAGGAATTGGCGACATAACTAAAATCATTCGAGCAAAGCAAAGATAGATTCCCTTTTCAGTTAGCATTAACCATACAAAATATCATAATGCTTACTGAGATAGAGATAGAGATATGATTAGGAGAATAAGATTGGGTATATCTCACCTTCATGCAGCAAATAGCCTTTTTATTCCTTGTTTGTCATTATTTTCAAATAGGTTTCATTTCTTTGCAGCTTTAGCAAGCCGACCGGTACTGCATTAATATTTTTCAAAAGATACAAAAGAAGCATTGGCTCAAGGCTTGTCGAGTGAAAAATGCATATCATGATGTAGTTAGTCAAATAAGAAAGAAAGATGTAAAGCAAGCTAATTTTAAGAATATGGCTTATCAACTTAATACGGACATTTGATTTTCTATTAAAAAGTGAGTGGAAGGTTTTCGGCATTGTATGCTCTGAGATACTATAAAATCACAAAAAGGGGTTCATCAAGTACAATTAATAGAAGATTGCTATGTTGTTCCATTTTAACATTATGTTCATAAAATCTTATTAACATAGTATGACTCATAATAAAATCATATTAGAGTCTATGACATTAAATAAATGTATATTACCCCTTGACAGAATAAATTTATCTTCTAACCCTGCTCCAGTTTTTCATATAAGTTGAATGCAATTTAGTTCGTTTAAGTTACAAAAAGTAATTTCATTAAGTATAGCAGCTTAATACACACCCAACCCTTTCAAAGTCAGTCCCAATCGCTATATTCTAAGCTATTATAATTGCAGCTTAATACTTACCCAAAAGGCTAAAATTATAGACTTCTGATTGATATACACTTTAAGCTTCTCTAAATGATCAACACCACTTCTGCAAACCTTTTTTCTAACTTTATCAATGTATGATACCTAAGGTTTGACAAAGAATTTTGCATTGCAAAACCTAATTAAGTCCATCTTAATAGATTCTATATGGTTTATGGTCCCCATAGTCAAAATATAAGTATAAGGCTTTTAGCTAACATGGGTTTTAGCTCATCTCAGAAATAACTTTCAAAAGTAAAATTTTACTCTAGTAATGATTTCCAAATAGCCATACTAAACTTCCTTAACCCATAAATATATACCTCGATGTTAATAAATGCTCAACTTTGAATCAAACATCATGGATCTCCAATTATCTAGTTTGAATAGATGCTCAAAAACACGTGTTGACATCTTATACAGCACAAGCATTTCATCAAACATGTTAAGTGCAAAATAAAGTTGCAATAAAAAATAATAGCTAAAGGATAATCTAAAAATTAAATAATCATGAATTAGAATTAGTAGAAGACATACCAGGAAGAATAGTACGAATGATCTACGTGAAGTACCATCTTTTTAAGAACTATATAAGTGCTATCATTCAGGTCCCACCTTTGCAGAATAAACAAAACAAACAAATTGAAAATCTTACTTTTATACAACAAAGAAATTCATAAACGGCACTTGATAAGTGACTAATAATCAAAAGGATGAAACAACATAATCTCACTTACCGGATTACAACATATATCGTAAATGATGCCAAAAAAAGATTTAGAAAAAAATTAAACAATCATGAAATTTTTGTTTGAATTTTTAATCGCTAGAGAAGAGAAATACCTATGAAGAAGAAACGATCTTTGGCACATCTTGAATGGAGCTCACAAAAAACTATGATTTCAATTCATAGTTTGACATAAAGACGGAATCAAACATATGATTTCAATTATTTTTTTTTAAATGTAACTGATTTTTTGTTTATTTTTTGAATGGATTGACATTAAATGTTACATTGAAACACCCAATTTGAATTACTTAAGAACACGACGATTTTTTGAATGATACTTTCAACCAATAAAACTTACAGAAGAAGCCAATGTTATTTTTGGATGTGTTTTGAATGCGATATAATTAAAGAAGTTATTGTAGATTTTATTGAATGGGTTTATTAGACTTTACTAAAGAAGTCTTGTATTGTAGATGTTGTACATTCCTTTTATTTTACCCAATCACAATTTTGACACATCAGAGAATTAATTGCATTAGGTGCTTTAAAAGGTAGTACAAAACTCTTGTTTATTATATTTAATAGATGGGTTGTTAGGTTTAAAGGATCTTAGTTAATTCACTTCCATACTTATTAATTAGCAGAATATCTTCTTATGGGTAGAATCTATATTTGTATGGTGAGCAACAAAGATTGTTAAAACTTCATACTGAACTGAGCCTAGATAGTGTGAATGTTTGTTTTTTAAGAAAAAATGATCTTTTTATACTAAATTTTTTAACACTGGCCATTTAATGTGGTTCAAAAAAGCTGTGTAACTAAAATTTAATGATGATTTGATGGTTATTTTGTTAACCAGGTAATTCAAGACTGAACTTTTTTGTTGATCAAGAATTAAATGGTAGGCTTTTTTTATTGCATAAAGAATTAAAATTCGATAGCTTTATATTGTTGTAACATGGGAAAGAAAAAAGTTGTATTCTTTAATAGTTTAAGACCTTGAGATTGCTTCATTATAACAGAGTAAGGTGATCCGAAGGTTACGCATTTCAGTTTTTTTAGCTCTAGCTAAGACTTACGCTCAGTTTTCGAGTTTCAATTTCATTTCTTTTTCCTTTCCTCTCCTCTTCTTTATCGATTTTTTCCCCTCTTAAATAAAGCTCAAGAACATTAAAAAAAAAAAAAAAAAAAAAAAAAAAAAAAAAAAAAAAAAAAAAACTTTCAATTTCCTTTCTTTTCCTTTCAAATTTCAACTCGAGAACTGAGCGTTAAGGTTATGATAAATGACTTGTATGAATTATGTATAAGGTAAATGAGTTAAGAAAACAATCACAACCGGACTTGAACCGAGTAATATAAATATTGAGAAAAAACATATCACAACCGGACATGAACAAAATAACGAAATTTATGTCTAATGAACCTAATGTATACTACTTATAATGCATTTAAGCATTTCTCTTCTATTTATTTTTTAAGATTTCCTAAAAAAGATTTTGAGCAAATACAAGTCATCAAACATAATTTACAAGTATGTAAAGCACAAATCAAACTACAATCAATGCATAACTCAAAACACCCCTTCACAAATTAATACAATTCCTAATAAGGATGTACAAATTCATGTTGCAGCCCAAAACTTCTAGCTTCAGCCTCTTTATTCTTTGGAGCCTCCTTTTTCAAACCTATTAAATGAATGTGAAAATCTGAGATTAACAATTCACACAAAACCAGGGATTTATCAAAATCTGAGATTTATCAGAATCGTAACCTATTTTAGCAAGAAAACTTAAGAAAGTACAAAGCACAAACTTATTTCATCATTTCGTTCTTTCGGTTAAAGAACTAAACAAGATCTCAGTTTTATCTTTTAATACCCACAACTTTGCTCTTAACAACAAAGGTGTAAAAGAAAATCATCGCAGATCGTTTTGAAGGCTAGCTTCTTTAAATATCCGAAATAATATATTAAAGTAAGAACAAAACAAAAGCGTTATCATTCCCACTTTTGCTTGGTTAAGACAAAAACATATACAACCTTACCCGATACCCTTACAAGGATCTTGAAGCAAAATCTGAGTGTGTTTATTCAGCTTTTAGCATCTAAGAGACCATATTGATTTGAAGAAAAACACAAGATAAAGGAAATGTGTGTTTCGATTTGTTTAAAGAAAGAAAGCGATAAGACTTTTTTGTGGCTGGGTAGGTTTGTAGGGAGAGAGTGACTGCACAAGAGGATTGTAATTAGGGTTGTGAATGGCTGTAAAAGTTGTGACTGGTAGAGGGAAAAAAGGAGCCGTGTATTACTAGAATAAATTTAGGGTGAATGAGAGAAAAATTAGGGTAAATATTGGGACTAAACAACATTTACTACTTAATGAGCTGGACTTGTGTTATCTTTAATGGACTCATCTATAAAGATTGAAGCTGAAAAGTGTTATTGGTAATATTGGGTCTGAAACAATCTTTACTAGTTAGTTGTTACGTATTGTATTTTTTTTGGTATTGCATATTAATAATTGGCAAATTTGTGTTTATGCCAAATTACATTTCATTTGATAATGACGTTTATTTTAACTTATGTTTCAAAGATGCTACTTATATTCCTTTCTTTCATTTTAATCTTTTGTTCATTTGGTTATGAAATAGTTTGAATTGTCCTGGGTTATAGTTATCTTAATTAAAAATTATAATTCTTACATAAAGTTATCGTTAGGAAAAATGTATAAATGAACAACATTTGTTTGCCACAAAATTTAGTTACAGGATACCAGCCATCGCATTGCGCAGGTACCCAGCTATATATTATCTAATCTATATATAATAACACTTAAACATGTGCAATACCCTTTTGTTTCAAAGGTTGGGCTTGACCTTTCTATTATGTTTTTCGTGGACCTAATTCACAAGTTGCATAAGTGGACCTTCAAGCAAATTTCGTATTTGCAAGGTGTTTATAATAGATAAGAAAAACACTTGTTTGGAACCAGCTTCCAATATGTTAACGTTTTGTAAAGGTTTAGCACAAGGAAAACACTTGCACATGTACAATAATAAACAAAACCATACATGCATAATTTTGATAGGGGGAGGTGTTTGTGGGAGAGGCACGCTACGATGCTACATCAAAACAAGTGAAATACAGGTTGCTTTACCCGGATGCTCCATGTTAAATTTGTTAGCAAATCTATATCCCTATGTTCCTTAAAAATACATATTTCTAACTGATTTGAGTAGTTATACTTCTGCATATTTGGTATATTCATCATTACTTTGCATATTTACTTACAAGTGGAGAATGAATTGAACAAGCCTCGCCTCCAGTGGGATTAGGGATGACAATAAAACCCGTATTCGATGGAGACCTGATCCTTAAACCCAATTTGACTGGAGAATCTTTAATTTGACCGAGGATGAGGATGGAGATGAGGAATCCCCGAATTTTGTAACCGGTTATGGGGCGGGGATGGGGATAACATCAATCCCCGTACCCGAACCTAACCCCGATTTTTTTATAATATATGAAACTTATATGTATATCCATATAACATTTACTTTTATATGTATATTTTTTTAAGCATTGATATGTAATATATATATATATATATATATAAAGTGCATATACAAAGACACATTATAGCTGTGAAAATCACCATTCAAAGAATGCTTGCAGTTTCTATCGGGTGATATCCCTAACAATTTCTGACTAATTCGTACCATTGTGTGTTATTTTCCATGTTGGAAGCCTTTGCTTGCAAATGTGTGATGAAGGGTTTGATTTTCTATTCCTCAATCAGTTGAATATGTTTATTTCAAAAACATTTCAGTAAGAACCGATAGCCCGATCATGTTGTTTGATAGGTTTCCAAGTCATGGTGCAATTTTAATGGCATATGCACCTTTTTCTTGCGGGTGCAAGCACGAAGATGTCATTGCATGTTTTGTATTTTTAAACTCACTGCTTAAGAAATGAAATGCATCATTCCCAGTTTATATAATTAGATGTGGCAAATGGGTCAAAATGGCAGCGACATGTTACTTTTTTGCTACACCTTGGCCCTTTCTTTTTTTAAGTTGTGTTAATCGTAGTTAATAACACATTTAACATACCCTTTGATTTTACATCAAATAGTTCATTTTCCTACAACGTTCTCCTAATCTTGTTCTTTTCTTCTTAAATACTACTACCTCCGTCCCAAAATTATAGTCCCCGTTTGACTTTTTTAGTCTTTTTTTTTAAAACTTTGACCTTAAATATTTTCGTTTATGTTATACAATAGTTTATGAAAATTATACCAAATGAAAATACATTAAAACCCATTCCATTCATATATTTTGCATCAAGTATTATATAACACAAACAAAGATACCTAAGGTCAAAGTTATAAAAGAAAGACCGAAAAAGTCAAAAGGGGACTATAATTTTGGGACGGAGGGAGTACTAGTATGAATTCTGATTGCTACTGCATGTTGTTTGTGGTAAACCTCGTGAGAAAAACATTATTTGATGTATTTTTGAAGGTTCTATTAATTAGTTGTTATTTACTAGTCTTACACAACTTTAGAAGAAACAAAAATTATGTTGTGGAAAAGTAACGGGTTGATCTGACCCATTTGAGCCGTTTTTACAATGACATGTTTGAGTTTTTGCCCGTTTGACCCATGACCTATTTTTACCATGACCCAACCCAACCCTCATCGCCTGCACATCCGCCACATCTATAATTATCAACATGGTGTTTGTTTCATATGATTTGGAAGAGTATAAAATCATTTCTATAACCCAAAACGACTTCAAACATTCATGTATACATGAAATTTACATTCGGCTACCATAATCATTAGGTTATAGTACAACCTAATTAAATGACATGCATCATCTATCAAATGTTTTAATCTCCATGCTCCCGGATTTTGGACTGCCTTGTTTGCAACCTTACTTTGATATTATGACTTTTCGTATCCTCGTTATCTTTACCTCTTGTTTCTTGCTATCTTTCAGTTTTCTTTTGTCCAGATGAAATTTTAACTTAGCTTCTGACTGAAGTACAAATGTGTCTACCAACATTAGAATGATGGCTTTTGAAAGCGGCAATCGCTAGCTGAATCGTTCATTATGGATGTCAATTACGTACAAAAAAAGTGGTAACAGTCCAAATTCAAAACAGGTTATCTATCATACATTTTCAAACGGGTCAGATGAGGCTGACTAGAACCATTGTGTGTAAACTGATTTATTACTCGTACTAATTAACGGGTCAAATTTGGTTATAAAATTTAAAAGTTTGAATAAAATGATTTTTAGGTGGTTTATGGATAACGATTACATTTTATGTGAACTTTAGGATTATATGAGTGCATATCCAGACTCATTAGAAATGAGAATCATCGTTAAAAAGCTGCTTCCAGTTTCTAGTTGGTTGCAATCCCCCATTAATTTTCTAAATAGATGGATATGTGGTTTTGGGACCGGGTGATATATTTCATCTCATGCCATGTTATTTTTCTATAGTGATAGGTTTTTATTTATAAAGAACCGATATCCTGATCAAGTTGTATGATCAGGTTACCTCAAGTCATGGTGGAATTCTAATGGTTTCTGCACTATCTTTTCTATTAGGCTGATTAAAATTGTACCAATTTGAGGACAACTGAAACATTTGTTACTTATTCTGAGATGCGAGTACACAGATGTCTAATAAATTTTTGTTATGCTTGAACTTATTTCTCAACTAATGAAATCCATCAAATCCAGTTTATATCCATGACTAGATGTGGTAAAATGGGCAAGGAGTGTCGGGGTTGTCGTGTCATGGGTTAAAACAGGTCACAATTCAAACTTGTCATGGGTTAACTAGTCAATTTTCAATAACCGATCAATTATGTCATTTTGATCCAATGCATTTTTTTACTGTGTTTTTTCTTTTTTTTCTTCAACAGTGTTTGTGGTAAAACAACATAGGAAAATGTATTATTCGATATGATGAAGCTTTAAGGTTTTACTATATATGTGTTACCTACTAGTGCTACGTTTGACCTGCTTGACCCCTCGCTCATTTGATCCGTGACCCGTTTTGACCATGACGTGACCCAACCCGAATCGGGCCTCACATTTTTCCACCCTCAAAATTTGTTGAGACCCTCCATCAAATATTTCTTAGCAATGCAAGCCTGGTCCCGGTATTAGACAGATTTTGGAGGACTGTAAAGTTGTTTTTGTAACCCAAACGTGTCCAGCAAGTAGCACCACTAATTAAAGTTGAACTTGATCAGAAGAACTTATTAGCTAATTCCTGGTCATTAAGGATGAAAAGTAATTCTCAAAGTGGTTCCACATTTATCCTAACAAATGTGTCTAACAACATTAAATGAACAAGAGAATGATTGCTTCTAAATGCATACAAAAGTGTGTTAACGGGTCAGAATGGGTTTAGCTAATGAGAAAGAAATATGATTGCAGTTTTAAATTGGATTAATATAACAATATGAAGTTTCCAACGTGATGATATTTCGTGCTGATTGAAGCGGACTAATTGTACTTCTTTTCTGAAACTTAATTCTTTTTGAATGTTTTGAGTTTTGACTTTTGATATTGCAACACAGGTACGTAGTTGGGCTTTCATTTGAAAAGTCTCTATAGGTATACAAGCATGGAAAGTTTTTTTTTTTTTTTTTTTTTTTAATATAAAAGAAGGTATAGTCTGAAGTCTAAGTGCTAAATCGCTGAGTGAGCTTCTCAAGAATTAATCTTTGTGATCATCTAACATGTGATTAACAATATTAAATCATACAGTTGATCATTGTTTAGCTGTGTTTTAAACCTTGCTCAAATTCTCCATGTCATCTTTAATAGATCAACTATCAAACATCATCAGCAGGTTTCTAGGTTAACCCTAGCGATCAACTATCAACCATTTTCCTTATATAAGTGATGGATTGATGAACGGATGAAGCTGACAAGTGGACTGCATTGATGAGTTTACACAGTCCATTAAGGTTGTATGACCATAAAGGTCATGTATCATTATACATAGTAAATCCTCAATTTCAACATGTAGTTTTGCGAGTACAATTGGATAGTATTTACTAATTATATTATTTACTTACTACCCTTTTGACTATTCAACTGCGTACATTTGCATGATCATATTTTTATTGGTTTTACTTAACGTATTGCTCTAATATATAGAGATTATGATACTAGAAGTGTATAACTTATGTGCTATCAAGACAAATCAAGAAAAACAAATTTCTTTCTAACTTTCTTACATAAACAAACACTTATTCAGTTATTCTTAGATGCACCTGAACTCGATTGCTGCTCGGTTGATAGGAAAAATGATGTAAAAGTCTATCGTTATTTTACAAATCGACCTTTATATACTTACAGAATGATACTTAGATACAATTATGAGTCTCTAGTACACGCATTATTGTGAAATTTAAAGTTCATAAAGAACTTATTTGCTTTCAAAAGTTATTTGCTAGCTAATAATTATGAGCGTGTCTAGATACTGCAGATACTTCACACATGATTATATATAATTATATAAACCTTCATTAGCAGTTTTGTCTTGCTGATTATGATGATTTTGTGGCTTCTCATATATAATGGTAGAATTTTTTATACTGTTGCAACTGAGGAGTCATACACTAATCAGATACTCCATCTATGGTATCTAAGATACTTGAATTTTTAAGTCCATGCCACATGAACATGTTGCGCGAGCATTTATTCAGAGTTCATTATTCTGTTTTTTATCAGTTTCTTTAGTAATGTGTATTATTAATGATTTTTATACACGTCATAGGATGTTGTTGATGATTAGCAATTTGACAAGGTTTGGAGTTGAACATATTAGATGATAGAATAGTTGGCCGTAAGCATGATAGGATAGCTGATTTAGTTCCAGCAGAAACGGAAGACTATGTTAATTTTGAGAAGCATGATAGGATGTCTGAATTAGTTCCAACAGAAACGGAAAGCTATGTAAATTTTCAGAAGCATGTGTCTGAATTAGTTCCAGCAGCAACGGAAGACTACTTTGATTTTGAAAAGCATGATAGGATGATGTCTGGAACTAAATTAGTTCCAGCAGCAACAGCAACGGAAGACTATTTTGATTTGAAAAGCATGATAAATTGATGTCTAAATTAGTTCCAGCAGCAACAGCAAGGGACGAATATTTTGATTTTGAAAAGCATGATAGGATGATGTTTGAATTAGTTCCAGCAGCAATGGAAGAATATGTTGATTTTGATAAGCATGATAGGATGGATGGTTTTGCTCAAAAAAAAAAAAAAAAAAAAAAAAAAAAGATAGGATGGATGGTTGATTTAGTTTCAGCAGCAACAGAAGACGGTATTGATTTTGAGGAGCATGATAGGATGGCTGATTTAGTTCCACCACGCATTGATTTCGAGAAGTTTGATAAGCTTGCTGATTTAATCCCACCACGCGAAGGCCGTATTGATTTCGAGAAGTTTGATACGGCTTCTGATTGCGGGTTTGGCCTACTATTCTATCATCTAACAGAAAATTCATTAGACAAAATTAAATGATCTATCTTATGAGTTGTGACATCTGGTATATGCATGATGTGTTTAATCCTTCTTGCACAAGACATAGTTAATTTATAGGTTCACATTACTAAGCATGTTTATCTGGACCTGAAGCTATACTTTTTTTTTTCCGGCTTAACCATGGTTTCCGATATTTTGGCCGACTAATCCACGGGGTTTGAACCCACCGCTACACAGACCCAAATCAGGTAAAGCCCTCCTTTTTCAGGAGGTTGGCGTGGCAACTTCAAGGTTGTTTGCACCTAGCAGGAATTGAACTTGAGACCTCACACATTTTAGAGTGATAGTCACAAGCCCTTTTGCCACTAGGCCACCCTTAAGTGGTTACTTCAAGCTATCTTTCAAACATGCAACTGTGAGTATTGAGTTAGCAAGCAGGTTCTACATATACCTGGGTCAACTGTGAGAAAGGACATCCTATTTTCACGATTTTACTCAAGATAGCATTCTACGTTAGACTTTACTCGATCTAATAACATATATACCAGTGGGAAGAAAATACCAGAATGAATCAGAAAGTTGTTGACGGTGAGGTAAAGAGGAAGGCGTGGTTGAACAACAGCGACGACCAATTCCAGATGCAGGGGAGTGAGGGGCCCGGTGTGGGAAAGGGAAAGGGAATGGAGACTATTGATCGAAGCGTCCACTGAGGCGTAGCATTTTGTATTTGTATAATAAAAATTTAGTATAAAATTCTAAAGATTAAATCTAAATATGATACACGGATAATAATCTATGATCAACACGTCTCCCTCCAGTTCTTAACAGTTCTATTCAGCTCATGGTCAATTATGACTCGAAAACTTGTTTGCAACTCAACACTCATTAGAATTATTAGATACAGGTTCCTTTCATTTACATCACATTTATTCAGCCTATATCAGATGCTATTTAGTATTTACAGCTCTCATAGTTTGGATTCAGGTTCTGTCAGTTAAGTAAACACCCTAGAAGAAACAAAAATTCTCAATAAACTAAAGCTCTTTGTTTCTCTTTTTGACAGCACTTACAGTGAACGGTGCAGCTCCTTAAAGCTGCCTTATAGTACTCTGGTATCTATAACGGCGCCATACTGCACTGGCTCGTGCGTTATAAAGTACCACGCCATGCTGATAAATGAGCGGTTTGTGTGTAAAGTGGGGTTTTTTGGTGGTGTGTTACAAGAATGTTGTTGGGGAGGGCGTTTTTTTGGTTTTGAGTTATTGGAATATTATAGGGTAAAAGCTGACATGAGGGCTGGATAAGTTTCCTATAGCTAGTAGTCCACCTGGTGCTCTTAATATGAATTTTCTAGTATTCACTTACAAAATGTTTTATTTTACAAGTTCAGTCAAATAATTGCTTAAGACCTGATTTGATTTTATTATCAGGTGCTGGTTATGTGTTCTTCCCTCAAGATTTGCAGGGGAAAAAAATAAAATAAAGGGAAGAGGGGATGAATGTTTATCCCCGCAACCGTCTACATTAAAGCGGGTTCCTTCGGTAAGAGCAGAAAATCTGGTCGCAGATACCATGCTTACTTGAACTTTGTAAACCTAATGATGCATTAGAAGAATATCGCCACTCTGATAGATCGTCTCCTACAATGTTGTTTTTTATTTTACCTTGAAACCAAACATAAACACCATCTTTCAAAATCTGCATGATTTATGTAGATAGATGTGATCTAAAAAACCCGAGCTGCATAAAGTGTTTGATCAGTTGCAGACTCCAAACACATTTCACTACATTTCACTTTTTTTGTATGTCCATCTTTCTAGTAGATAAATCACATCTTATATAGATTGAATAAATCCAAACATCTGATACAGAAATGTACTTAAATAAAAAACATAAGATAGTCTACCCTTTGACCCGTTAGACTTTTTTTTCTTCATAATGACCCGTTACCCATTTTGACACATCTAGTTTTACCAGAGCTTACTTGCTAGGCAGCACAGATCATTATCCTAATAATTACTAGTATATACAATCATTGACAAAGGCACACTAAATATGTATATGCATAGAGAGAACCTAGACCAAGATGTGAATTGGTCGACACTCATAATCAAATGAACGTCATTAACATAGAATAATCTACTTCACATTTCCTGTTAGATAATATGGTAACTAAACATGATATTACTATAAATCTATAAATTATACAACTTTCCCTTAATATGTTCAGAGTTATTCGGGGTCATTAGACCCAAATACAAGGTTCATAACTGAATATATCTTTGTTAAATACATATATTTCACAACAAAAATTAGAGCAATGAAGAAGCAGACTAATATACCAAAACAGCAATAGCTACCTAAACCGAGCCACTAGGATGCTTAGTAATCTTCTGCACAATCACCGTCCTCGCTCTCCTAACATCCCTACAACACTTATCCGAATAATCACTCAACTCATCAATCGTCTTAGCAAAATCATTTACAGTTGTCTTCATTTCATCAACCGCAACCCCAACCGCCTCTTCATCCTCTTCATTAATTGCAAACTGCGCATTTCTCACCAACCCCTCCATCTCAACTCCCAACTTATCAACCAACGCCTTAATATTATCCAAATCCTTAATCACAATAAAACTCCCCATCCTCATCGCATTAATCAACTCCCGTTGCCCCTTCAACTCCGTCTCATACTTTTTCCACAACGAATTAATCCATTTCCCCATCGACCCCAACGGCACAGCGGCCACAGCAGCCAAAGCCGTAACCAAGGGAGGCGCAGAAACAGCCGCCGCAACAACAGAACAAATCAAAACAGTACTGAACGTAACAACAAAGATCACATTACACAACCGCCTCCACGTCTCCACATTCCTCATTTTCTTATCAACCTTCCCCTTCTGCACCTGCAGCTTTTTCAACATTTTCACTTGCCGCGCATAAACCGCGTGAAAAAGCTCAAAAAACTCCTCACTAAACAGCCCGTCACACCCCTCAAACCTTTTCAAATAATCCAACGTAACCAAATAGTTTCCATCCTTATCAAACTGATTAATAGCCACATTTATAAAACTCAAACTATGCCTAGCGTTTTTCAAACAATCCTGTAAACTAGTACAAAAATCCAAAGTCAACAAACTAAGGTCAAAAAAATCTTGCACCAAAACAAAAAGCTCATCATTATTCCATATATCTTCCTTAGACTCAATCAATATATTAACAACTTCTTGGTTCATGTCTAGTAAACTAGTAGTAACTTCTTTTAAGGAGTTTAAGGAAAGTGACCGCACTTCGACTTCGAGGGCCAGTGAGTTTATGGCTCGAGATGTTCGGTACTGGAGGTTGGTATCGAAGGATTGGAGATTTGGGTCGGATTTGATGGCTTCCTGGTATGAGTTTAGATCATGGGTTAAGGTTAGTTTTGAGATGGATGGTGTGCTACCTGATGAGGATGGTGTTGTTGGTGTTGTTGGGTTAAGGTTTGAGGATTGTATGCAACCCATTGTGTTTTCTCCAATGGGGGTGGGGTTTGTTTGGATGAGGGAATTGGGTTGGGATATTTTGAAGATCCAGAACTGAAAAAGGAGTCAACTGTGTCTGGTGTGGTGGTGTTGAATGGGAGTGAATGTGGAAGGTTCGTAGTGGACCTCAAGAAAATATCATTTTGACTTTTTGAATCATGTTACTGGCATTTTGTTATATGTTTTGGAATAAACTTATTACGGGTGACAATTTGTGAAAAAAAAAATAATAATAATAATAAAATAAATAAATAAATAAAATAAATTGGCTAATTTAAGCTATTTTGTAAAATATTTAGATACATTTAGCCACTTATTTATTTTGAAATAGGCATATTATTAGCTCATTAAAAAATTAAATTAGCACTGACGGTCACATATTTTCTCCTAATTAAAAAACATTATAATCGTTTTTTAGGAAATACTTATATTTTAATTTTTTAAATATAAATGAGGTATTATGTTTAAGGAAATTTTTTCGTCATTTTAGTTCTTTTATAAAGTGATTTATATAACTTGTGTCCGTTTGACCCGCCTATTTTGCCACTTCTAAATAAACGGAATCGTGTAATACCGGAAGGATCTAAATTAGTAGTCCACTGTTTTCAGGTCTTTAAAGTTAATCATCACTTGTACGGTACTCACGCATTGTGATAACAGGTATAATGTGACAAAATTTTCAGGAATGATGTTTTTAGTTTTATGTTTTTCGATATAATAACTTTACAAAATATGAAAAATTTATCCTAATATTTATTTTTCTCTCAATCACCTACTACTCAAGTTTTTTGAGAAAAAAGTCAAAGACCTGGTAAACATTACTACTCAAGTTTTCGTAATGTATGTTCTCTATTCTTTTGATGTGCACCCTAATTTTCAAATACTACACACTCAAACACAAGCCTCAATGGTAAAGTTGTAAATCGCGTTCACCAGTTCGGATTGATGGGCTAGCGAGTCAGCATCAACTCAACCCAAACACGACTAAATTATTAATCGTGTCAAGATACACAACACTAAACCTCACATGTATAACAAGTATGACCCGTGATGTTTAACTATCAGCGCAAACGAATGGATTGACCCACTCTTTACATCAGTTTTTAATTTTAATAATGTACACAAACTACATGTAAAGTTCAATAAATTTCAAAATCAAAACACAAATCCAGTTAACTCTTCACAAAATCTCGTTGAATATTGTCACTTTTTGATATTTGTGTATTTATTTTAAAACACATACATAATTAGGGTTGACGTGTTGATTTGTTAACACTTACCATATCCGAACATACCCGTTTATTTGCCCGAACACGTTAATTCCATAACCTAAACATGTTGGATCGTGTTTTGTGTAATGTTGAGAATCGCCACCCCTACTCATGGGTAACGTACCAGCCTCCCTCGAGTTAGCAAAATTTGAATCGCACACCTCATTATTTTTAGTCTAATCACTTTGCAACCTGCGATAGTTTTAGTTGAGGGGTTGGGTAATTTGAGTTATGTTTAGTCAACTATGACAGAAAAATCTAACTTGAACCAAAAAAGTTTAATAATGGGTCAATCGTATTAACCCGTTTAAGATACTAGGCGAGTACCCGCGCTTAACGGCAACGGTTTCTAGTGGCAGACAATTAACAATATGCGATATTGTGGTCCACCCTTTTATTCCATTTTGTTCATGCATTTTTCTCTCACATTTGACTATTTCTAACATTCAACTTTTCAACATTAACCATTTTTATTTTAAAGACGGGTACTCGTGCATAGCAACGGGATTTTATAGCGACAGATGGTTTAGTGATAAAAAAGATTATGGGTTATAAACGAAAAATAATAAAAGTTTGAAGATTTGGGGATTAAACAATAATGTTTTGAAACCCGGTTCCGGTCAAAAAAACGGGTCGATTTAAACCGGGTCAACCCGACGGGTTGGGTCGAAAACATGTCAAATTAAACCGGGTCACTTTTGAAAATATGTTTTCAATATTTCCTTTTTTTTTTCAACTTTTCACTTTTCAGTTTTTCCTTCGGGTACCCTGTGATGATTAACCGGAGAAATAGATCTCGATGAGGCTTGATTCACCAGTTTGTATCAGTTTCAACGGGTCCTCTCTTGTTCTTTTTCGGATGGATTTTACTAGTTAGCCGAACCGGTGGCGCCACCGGCCCGGTTGAACCCGTTGGTCCCGTTCGGTTTTCAAAACTATATGTACCATCAACTTGTTAGGTTATATGAAGCTTTGTGTGTTATATTAATTTGTATAATGTGTATAATAACGGTTCCTCTCTGGTTCGTTTTCGGATTGCTTTTATTGGTTAGCCGAATGGTGGCGACACCGGTTCCCGGTTGCACCCGTTG
Source organism: Chrysanthemum seticuspe (assembly GCA_019973895.1). Taxonomy (NCBI): domain Eukaryota; kingdom Viridiplantae; phylum Streptophyta; class Magnoliopsida; order Asterales; family Asteraceae; genus Chrysanthemum; species Chrysanthemum seticuspe. The sequence goes on along the minus strand of BPTQ01000004.1, from coordinate 192,231,462 downwards.
GTCCCGTCCGGTTTTCAAAACTATATGTACCATCAACTTGTTAGGTTGTATGAAGCTTTGTGTGTTTTATTAATTTGTATAATGTGTATAATCACATGTACTTTTCATTTTATGATGTTTTAAAAATAATATTAATTAGTGTGTTTAATTATTTTATATGGATTATGTTGTAGCTTGTTTAAATTGTACATTATGAAAATTTTATTTTACTTTTTAGTAAGTGGTGTTTTAATTGATTGTATTTAATTTGGTAGATGATAAGGATTTAAAACGTACACTTTTAAGGGGTCATTTAAGCCCTTAATCGCCCTCTTTTATATCCGTTACTGCTTAATTTCATTTCTTTTCACTTTTTAGGTCTCTTGAAGGCAAAATGCTGGAATGATGCTTATTTGGACGAAAAGGCGTGAATATGTGAAGAAAATGGCTAAAGTCAAGATCAAGACACTCAAGCTGCTGGAAGTGCACCCGACGGTGTCAGAAACAAAGGGCGGCATCGTCCCTATATTTGTGACGGCTCAGGAGTGAAATTGCTATTTTGCACCTGACGGCGTCAGGCTTTGAAGAGTAGGGCGTCACGAATACTTTTCTCCTCAGACGACCTAGATCCAGACTTAGACGACGTCACATATGAAGACTGGCGGCGTCACAACCACAACGTGACGCCGTCCCAAAGTTGACTTGGCCAAGACGAAACCCTAATGGCGGCGATCTGACGGCGTCACAATTAAAAGGTGACGCCGTCGCAGTTGTAACTCTATATATAGAATTCGAATTTTCAGACTTTTAGAGAGGTAGACTTGTGGAGTAAGAACCTAAAATGATTGTAGTCCGTCTAGGACATTATTTTATGGTTCTAATACCCTATTTTACATCGAGATAAGTTATTTATTCCCTTGATTTCATTATGTATTCAATTGAATGTGTGTATGCTTGCATGTTTAACATGTCCGGCTAATTTACTTGTGTGTTGACTTAGATCTATGAAACCTAGTTATTGAATATTGATTGGTTGTCTCTTCAAAGAGTTAGGGATAAAAGTGTGACCTACGACCTTAGAAAACACAACGCGTTAAGAATAAGGACGTGACAATTCAACCATCAATAAAAGATAACTAGGGAGTAATAGTATCTAGGTAGACACATCTTTAATTATCATACGAGCACACTTCAATAGACATAGACTACCCCTTAGATTAGATAATTAGATAAGTAGAGTAATCGGTAGAAGTACCACCCCCCAAATCCAATACCCCGAGATCGTACCTTTTAAATATAAAAAAGATAAAAAATAATCTTCATCAACCCCAACCTTAGCGTGGTAATTTCTCACTAGCATTCCTATTCCCCTAGAGAACGATATCAATCCCGATGCTTATCCTAATACTACACTACAACGATTAGGTTCACTGCCTAGGTGGTTGAAAAACTTGCTCGAAGAAAAGGAAGTTTCCTTTGACCCCGAACGCGCTTTGTACGCGTATCAGTAGATATGTTTTTAATTAGTTGTAGAATGTGAATAAATCATTATATTTTTAAGTAATAGGGTGTTTTAATAAAATTATTAATTACATTACACATTTCTCTCACCTATGACCATTTTCAATTTTAAACATTACACTTTGACAATGCACCTTTTATATGGGAATTGATACCTACACCACATTTTTTTATGCATGCACCACAATTTGTGCATTACAATTTGTACCCTACAATACTGTAATGCACAAATTATGGTGCATATCAAAAGATGTGGTGTGAGTATCACCCCTCCTTTTATATGTAGTATAGATTAGTTTCAACATTCAATTTTGACTTTCAACTTTCAACTTTCAATTTTCACTTTCACCTTTAACCATTTTTCTATTTTATGTAGTAAAGATAGAGAACGTATAACAATACTTTCAATGCACACAAGAAACACCTAGACAAAGGCGGAGCTTTGTGAGGACCAAGGAGGGAGGTGGCCCTCCCACACTTTGAAATACCATGCACAAAAAATGAACAAAAAATGACTGTTTTTGTCTAGTTTATTTAGATTTTATATAACTTTTTACTACTTTGGCCCTCCCAAAGTGAATTTACGTACATTTGGCCCTCCCAGGATAAACATTGAAGCTCCGCCACTCCACCTAGATTATCAGATAAATACGTTTAGTTAATCGTTTTAAGTTCAACCCCCACTCAAACATATTACTAAACAGCGGAGATGAGATTATTAGGGAGTTGAAGTTGAATTCTGGCTATGAAGTCAAGTGCGTGCGGTGTTGGTTGAAAATGAATGATGTTTGATTAATCAATATGACCAAAGAACACAGTGTAGAATCTTTATTAGCTGACTGAAGCAATGACGAAACTACTCGTGAATCATCTGTGTTATTTTAATTAATATCTATGTCAATTGTCAAAATCTGTCCAATTAAACATTTAAATATCATATATTAGACGAGTCTCTAGGTAGTTGTCACCTAATATTCTAGTAGTATCAAGGTTTCGTAAATCTTTGTCAATAATAATTTGATGTGGATAAATGAACCTTCCTTTGCAGCCACCTTTGATGCTTAGGAGTTAGGAACACGACCATTTCAACTTCAATAGTTTAGTTATTGTCTTTTTTGTTCCAATCAAGTTGCTATAATCATTAACATGTGTGTGTATTTTTCTAACTTAATTCTAGATAAGAATAAAATGTTTGCACTTTAAGTTGTGACTTGTGACCAAGTCAGGACTTATAATTTTCTAAGTTAGAATATGGAATTACTATACGATTGGCATATCAGATCATCTCGTTTATATTCATAAAAACCTTTTTGCAAAGGTGTGGGGACTTTTCTACGACTAGTCATCAAAGTATAGTTGCGCACAAATGGTTTTCAAGATTACCTATTTAAAAATAATTAATTTTATCTTTGGTTTAAACGTGATTTTGTGATTGCAATGTAAAAGAAGTGAGCGCAATGATCATATCACTGAAATGCTAATGTTTATTAATGGTATATACTTAACATTAACAAATAAGTCGTTGTAGTATAGTGGTAAGTATTCCCGCCTGTCACCCGGGTGACCCGGGTTCGATCCCCGGCAACGGCGCTTTTTCTATTACTATTATGATCTTCTGTTTATAATAGCCCAAGTCCACTTGAGCAACAACTTTTGGGCTTAGTATCATGTTTGCCTCAAAGTTTCTAACTATTTTTGTATTATTGTGTTGTTATAGCCCAAGTCCACTTAGACACCAACTTTGGGCTTGGTATCATGTTTGCCTCAAGGTTTCTAATCAAAAACTTTTTTTCAGTAATTGCATATACATATCCTTTCAAAATCTTATAACTGAATAAACATTCAACTAAAACTTAGAATTTCTTATATATCTTTTCAAACAAATAAAAATATTATATATAATTATATACTCAAATATTAATTTTTACATAGTATTATTGTGATGTTCTTGTTATAGCCCAAGTCCACTTAGACACCAACTTTGGGCTTAGTATCATGTTTGCCTCGAGGTTTCTAATCATAAACTTTTTTCCAGGTAATTGCGTATACAACTATACATATATCCTTTTAAAATCTTATAACTGAATATACATTCAACTAAAACTTAGAATTTCTTATATATCTTTTCAAACAAATAAAAATATTATATATACTCAAATATTAATTTTTACATATTTAAAACATAAAATATACACAACAATTATATTTTAAATCTAAAAAAGTCAATTATACCCTCATTGATTAAGGTGAATCATAATCTATTGGAGATATATCACAAATTATTTAAAATTTAAAGACTAAAATACACGGTTGGTCCCTAAACTTGTCACTGCGCTTCGCGTTGGGACAAATCTGGGCATTATCATCGCAGGAGGTCCAAAACATGGGTTTTATATGCCAAACTCGTCCCTTGATCAATAACGCCGATGTCAACGTTTCGTTATACTCCAGAAAACCCCATTATCATGTTACTGTTGAGGGTAGAAAAGTCATTTTACTTGATGTACTATAGCCTATTACAATCATATGTTAGTACGACTGTTTAAGTTATTCCCCTTTTAGGTAACTTTAGCTTAACATTGTTTTTGTACATTTTTTATACAGCGGGTGAACCAGGATCCTTTAGCATGATGTTCCATTATGAAGGTACATTCAAATACTTTCCAGGTAGAATATATCAAGGAGGCAAGAAATGCCTTGTTGATCATGTGGAAATAAAAGAGGTATCCGTTGATGAAATGGATGCTCTCATGACCCAAATCGGTTATGAGATTGGACAAACCAATTATTTTCTACTTTCTTAAGCCTGGTTGTACATTGGACAACGGTTTTTTTCTTTACGTGAAGCTGCTAATGTTGAGTTGTTGAAAGATGTTGTCATAGAGCATAAGCTGATAGATGTCTATGTGGAAATATGGAAGACAAGATTAGAACTTTCTGAAATGTCCCCACAATCAATTAAGACTGTGTTTTGGGAGATGGATGAAGATAGGAGAAAAGTTGCTACTGCGGCTATTCAATCTTGTTGTAGACGATTGGTGTTAGATGATTTTGATAATGAACCTGCCCTAGATCCTTTTATCCAACTTACACAAGTGCCTATGGACGTCAATGATATTGGTGATTCTAGCAATTTGCCAAACATTGAGCCTGTATTTTCCACCCTAGACACATCATTTGCTAGCCAGCTTGTTCATAATAGTGAGCGTGCTTTAGTACTTATTGATGAGGACAATGCTATTAAGGAGCCTGATAATTTTGAGGTAAATCTGTTTCAAGTGACTCGGGGGAAGCACTTAGACAAAGTAGGAAGAGCACTAGTTGATGTCAATAACAGGTTTGAGGAGCCTGATAATTTTGAGGTTAATCTGTTTCAATTGACTCAGGAGAAGCAATTAAACAAAGCAGGAAGAGCACTAGTTGATGTCAATAACAGGTTTGAGGAGCCTGATGTGGATGTAACTCTGTTTCAATTAACTCAGGATAACATGGAAGAGGATCCTGTTGTTGATGTTACTCTGTTACAAGTGTGTGACACTAGTAACTTAGGCAATGCAGTTGATGATTCAATTCAAGCAAATGAAGAGAACACTTGTCAGGAGAATGATGCACAACTTGCTATGGTCCAAGTAGGTTAGAGTAATGAGTTAGGTGAAGCAGGAACAGCCAATAATATAAGTGATGACATGCAGTTGGAAAATGATTTACCTGTGATGGTTGATGATGTCTTTTGCAGTGACTATGTTTCTTTCCAACATGCAGACTTTGCAAATGGAGTCTATACCACATTCTTCTATTCTGGTCAGGAGTTTGCTACTGCAGGGGAAGTCAAAAACCTAGTAAGAGAGCATTCAATAGAAACTAGGAGGGAGTTGTTTTTTCTGAAGAATGACAAAACAAGAATAAGGGTCAGATGTAAAGGTTGTGTTACACTTTCAGGCCCAAGTGAAGGCCATGTACTGGATATAGGCCCATCTAGAAGTCCATTAAACAGAAGGAGTATAAATGCATTGCTTTCTGGCGAAAAGGACCCTTCAGAAATACTCTGCCCATGGCTATTGTTTGTCGGCAGGAATGGTGAGACAGGTATCTGGTCAGTCAGAACATATAATGAGCAACACACTTGTTTGCAATCAAGGGCAGTCAGAGCTTTTGACCTTCGCTATATCTCACAGAAAATTATAGCACAAATTGAAACCAATCCACTGGTTCCTATCAAGTCTGTGCACAATCAACTTACCAACCAATACGAGCTTCAAGTGTCCCTGCATAAGGTTTTAAGGGCCAAAAACCTAGCAATAACAGCCATCAAGGGTCAATTCAAGCTACAATTTACCATGTTGAGAGATTGTGTTCAAGAGTTGCAGAAGACAAACCCTAATACAACAGTTGTGATGAATGTGGAATGACCTCCAGATGAGGCTCTTCCAACCAGAGAATTCAAGAGAGTGTATGTTTGTTTAGGTGCACTGAAGGGAGGATTTAAAGCGTGTGGGAGATCATTTTTGGGGCTGGGTGCTTTTCCAGTTCGTGGTCCTTTGAATGGTCAACTGATGACAGCTGTGGGAATTGATAGCAGCAATGGTATATACTCTTTAGCTTATGCTTTTGTTGAATCAGAAAACATAGGATCATGGACTTGGTTTCTTCATTGTTTATCCGATGATATAGCAAGCCAATCTCAAGCATAACTTTTATTACTGACATGGAAAAGGTACTTCCTTAATCTGTTCATGAATTTAAGTCTCTCTGTTTTGAAACAGACAGTAAACATATTTGATTTTGTGCAGGATATAAGTAGAGCTTTAGGAGAAGTTTTTCGAGATGCAGAACACATATTCTGTATTAGAAGCATTCATGAGAAAATGAAACTGCAATGGAAAGGTAGGGCCTACAAAGAGCATCTGTAGAAATGTGCAACAGCCTCAACTGTTGTACAGTTTCAGAAAGCTATGGCTGATTTCAAGAAACTTAATTAACCAGCCCATGATTGGTTAAGTAAGATACCACCGATCCATTGGTCAAGGTCACATTTTTCATGTAAGTGATCTATCTGTTTCAGTTAATTTGTAGTTGTTAATGCAATATAAACAGTTATAATTAATACATGTTTATTACTGTTTATCTTTAGGGAGAGCTACTTCTGATGTGTTACTTAATAACATGTGTCAAGTGTTTCATGACAAAATAATTGAGGGTTTAAACAAACCAATTATTACACCCTTAGAATACATCAGGGAATACTGTATGAAAAAGATAATGCATGTTCTTATGGTGATTGAGAAGAATGATGGGCCACTAACACCAACTGCACAACACATGCTAGAGGGTATTAAGAAAGAGGCTGTTAAGTATAATGTTTTATGGAATAGGGGAACTAAGTTTCAGGTTAGTGGACCATGGGGTGACCAATGTGTAGTTAATGTTGTACACAAGTCTTGTACTTTCAGAAGATGGGAGATAACAGGTTTACCATGTAAACATGCTGTTGCTAACAATTGGAATATGGCTTTAAATGGGCAACAAGTAGGAGCTGTAGAAATATGGGCTAATCCTTGTTACTATCTACTCACTTGGGAGTCAACCTACCATCACCATGTCCAGCCTATAACTAGCAGTGAACATTGAGAAAAATCAACTGTGCCAACAACAATTGTTCCACCGAAATCCGAAACAAACCCGCCTAGCTCAAGAGGTAGAAAAAGAGTTAGGATAGCTCCTGAATGTGAAGAGATTGTGAAGGATGGTAAGCTGTCAAGGGCTTGGAAGAGTGTTAAGTGTAGTATTTGTGGCATTGCTGGACACAACCGGAAAACATGCATAGGGTATGGTGGAGTTGAAAGTAGTCAAACTGCCAATAAGGGAAATGTCAAACAGGTGCCTACTAAAGCTGCAACAAAAAAGACACATCCTAAAGGTAACAAAGTAGCAGCAGATAAAGAAGCTGAAGGTACAGGTATTGTTGAAAGTCAAGTTAGTGCAGTTCAAGGAAGTGGTGTTCAATCTGAACATCAAGATCCAGCAACTGAAGATCCCATCATACATGATGCATCCCTGTTACAATCCCAGCAACATCAAGATGAAGCAATTGCCGATCCTAGCATGCATGAGCAATCCCAGTGTCAATTCCAGCAACATGATCAATCCCAGTCTGATTCTTAGCTGCAGTCAAGTGATGTTCAAGCAGTTTCTGCTTCAACCCAGCCTGCTACACGAAGAATGACTAGGCAGCAGGCTGCACTGGAAAGAATGATGGCCTCACCATAGGTCAATTCTATTATGCTAATTATCTAGACAATGTTTCATATAGTTTATTTCCTATGGACAAGTTATGTACTCTAAAAACATATGTGTGTGTATCTAACTGTAGTTCTCATGCTTTGAAAAGTATGCAATTTTATGCATTTGGAATTATATCCATTTGCATTAACTATGGAACCATGTCATTATTGTGTATTTTTATAGATTGACTAAGCTTGATGTGTGAATAATTTGCATCAAAAGTAACCAAAGCTAAACAGAACCTCATAAGAATGTTGACATTTAAAAGTCAACCCTAAAAAAATTGCTAACCATCTGCATACCCATAAGGCATTGAAAATAAAAAACAAAGCAAACTGAATACTTCATAACAACGTTACTAGAATCCAAGATACTGAACATTAACCATCTCGCCTCATTACATAAAAGCTAAAAAAGTTATCCCAATGTATAAACAATCAAGAACAACATCCAACTTAGCACCAGGTAAATCTTCTACTTCCATACATCACCTTCAGCAGCTACTAATCTTGCCTTAAGCTCATTTCTCCCCCTTAAAAGGCCTGATATGATCATTCTTGAACGAGCACAGATTTCAGGATCATACCATCTTATCCACCGACAAGAAGACCCCTATTCATGATTATGACAAGTCATTAAACAACCACCATTGTTACAATGTACTTTGCTGCTTGCGAAAACAAACTAACACAATAAATATTAAGACGCACTTACTTCAACAGGACAACCAAAGAATCGAGGCCATGGGTTGGCAGAGGTCCACGAAGTGCGAATAATAGCTTGCTTACCACACCAGCAACGTACCATCTTGAAACGATTATCGTTTTGTAGAAGACTGTTTTTGTAGGATAGTTTAGGGATGGATGATAAATTTTGACCAAACCGTGTTACACAGACATATACTAGCTACAAACACTGTACAACGGTTTCTATTTAGTACGCTACAGTGACAGACGGTTTTGCCCTCACCAACATAACGTTGACAACGGCATTATTGGTTAAAGGACGAGTATGGCATATAAAGCCCATGTTTTGGACCTCCTGCGATGATAATGCCCAGGTTTGTCCCAACACGAAGCTCATTGATACGCTTACACAGCGCGTTCGGGGTCAAAGGAACTTCCTTTTCGTCAAGCATGTTTTTCAACACCCTAGGCAGTGAACCTAATCGTTGTAGTGTAGTATTAGGGTAAGCCACGGGTATTGATATCGTTCTCTAGGGGAATAGGAATGCTAGTAAGAAGTTACTACGCTAAGGTTGGGGTTGAGGAAGATTATTTTTTATCTTTTTTATATTTTTTTAGAAAATGGAAAGGTACGAATCTCGGGGTTTGGATTGGGGGGAGGGGTTGGTATTTCTACCGATTACTCTACTAGTATCTAATCTAATTAACTAAGCTAGGGGTAGTCTATGTCTATTATTGTGTGTTCGTATGATGATTAAAAATGTGTTTACTTAGATTTTATTACTCCTTAGTTATCTCCTATTGATGGTTGAATTGTCACGTCCTTATTGTTAACGCGTTGTGTTTCTAAGGTCGTAGGGTATGCGTTGTTGGGATACAGAAGATTAAAGTACTGAAGATTAACAAAGTACTGCAGAACGATAAAGTACTGCAAGAAGTCAAAGTACTGCATGAAGTCAAAGTACTGCTTATTATCAAAGTACTGCAAAGATTATAAGTCGGTTGTATTAGATTAAAGATAGAAAGTTATGTTTATCTAGAACTTTCTATGTATTGTTTACTTGACGTACAAGGATAAGAATTGTAAATCGTTTAGGGTTATCCTTGAGCCTATAAAAGGACCCCTAGATTGATATTAGACGTACGTGATTTTATTAGAGTTTTAGAGAAGTTCGATATTATTAGAGTTGTTAAAGAGTCTGCATAATAAGCAGAATTAGAGTTATTAATAAAATCGTTTAAAGTTAAAGTTATTCTTCTTAGCTTTGTTAAGTAAATTTCGCATACTTAATAGAGTTTGCTCAGTGTTTCTCTGTTAATAACTTAGGATTTATCCGAGGTTGTTAAACCTTAACAAGTTATTTAAGTTAGTTTGATTAGAGTACATCGATCCAACAAGTGGTATCAGAGCTTGTGTGGAAACTCTGACTAAGAAGAAACCCTAAAACCTAAAGATGTCGACTGATTCTGTTCCACCACCTTCCATCACCTCAATGAGGATCCTGTCATCAAGAAGGGCGAATATGACCTATGGTGTATGAAGATGAGGCAGTACATTGCCATTACAGACCATGCTCTATGGAATGTAATTGTCAATGGTAATGAAGAAGTTCCAGAAACTATTGATGTTCCTGGACAACCAAAAGCACCTAAGGCAGTTTTACCAGCAGCAACATTAAGGAATCAAGAGAAGGCTCTCAACATTCTCTTGTCTGCCATTCCAGATGGTCATCTTCTCAAGTTCCATGATGCTAAAGATGCTAAGCAGCTCTAGGCTGCACTCAAGACAAGATTTGGAGGGAATGAAGCTTCTAAGAAGATGCATAGAAATCTGCTGAAGCAACAGTTTGAAACTTTCACTGTAGGTGAAAGAGAGAGTCTTGATGCTGCATATGATAGATTTCAAAATCTCCTTAACATGTTGGAATTATACAAAGCACAAGTTTCAGTTGAAGATGCTAATCTCAAGTTCTTAAGGAGTCTGCCATCATCATGGCATGTGATAGCTACAATGATCAGAGGTCAACCAGGTTTGGATGTTATGGACTTTGATGATCTCTACAATCATCTAAAGGTGTATGAGCATGAGATGAATGGTCAAACCAGTTCTAAATCTCACAGTATTGCTTTTCTATCATCTAAAAAGAGGGGCAGTACTTCCACCAAAAGTACTGTTTCTCCTATTCAAAGTACTGTAACTCAAAGTACTGCTGTTTACACTCCCCCCACCTATGCTCAGCAAGCCCCACCAACTACTACCATGCACTCAGATGAGGTTGTGTGCTCTTTCTTTGCACAACAAGCTTCTTTACCTGTAGTTTATGAAGAAGATCTCTCCCAGATTGATGAGGATGCTTTAGAAGAAATTGATATCAGGTGGTAAGTTGCTTTGATCACTGCAAGGATCAAGAAGTACATGAAGAAAACAGGAAAGAGTATTGACTTCAAACCAAAACAGGGAATCACTTTTGACAAATCCAAAATTGAATGCTTCAATTGTCAAAAGACTGGACACTTTGAATGCTTCAAATGACTAAGAAACCAAAGCTGGAGCTAAAAGAAATTCCTATTACTGAAACAAAGGCTTTGGTTGCTCAAGAGAATTTATCAGAGGTTGACTGGAGTGAAGAGTTTGATGATGAACCAGTGACCTACTGTATGGTAGCAGTGGAAGAAGCAGTTGAAGATTCAGTAGAAGAATTGGACTGGAGCACTGTCTTTGATGAGGAAGCTGATCATGCTGCTTTGGAATCTGGAGATGGGTATGGAGGATTTGATTGGAGCTTAGAGTGTGAAGATGATCCTGTTCTGCTTGCAATGGTGGCTACTTCATCAAGTTCAACCCCTATCTCTGAGGTATGCTCAAATTGTCATGATTTTTATCAAAAATTACTTGGCAGTTATGTGATTGAAAGAGATAATTGTGTTAGGGCTAGGTCTGAGGTAGCTGGTTATCAAATTACTTTAGAGTCTATGGAAGCTAAAATTATAACACATGAAAATAATGAAATGGCTCGGGCTGAAAAGTATGAACAACAGGATTACCAGTTAAAACTAAGTGAATGGAAACTCAATTGTAAAATTGCTGAAATAGAGAAATTAACTAAGGAAAGAGATGATTTGTTAGCAAAGTTTGATGCCTGGAAAGAATCTGGTCTGTCACATGTTACTTATGTTCAAAAACAGAGAAGAGCATATATTAGAACTGGCTTAGGTTTTGGTATGGACTTTGATAACATAGAAGAAAATCAATCTGGTGATGACCTAGAGGATATAACCACTAGTGATGATGAACTCTTTAATTATGTAGACACATCTAGTAATGAGGATTCAACTTGTGAACCACCTCCAGAATATAAGAAAGACAAGGGTTATCATGTTGTCCCACATCCCATTGGTTGTCATCAACCCATAAGACCTGATGTTTCACGTTTTGGTGTAGACAGTCTAGAGTTTAGGAAAAAGTTTATTGGTCAATCTAGGTCTGAAACCCCAAAAGAAACTGTTGAAAACAATGTTCAAAGTCAAGCAGTACCTTCAACTCAAAGTACTGCTCCACAAGCAGTACCTTCAGGAAAACCTTTTCAAAACAGTACTGCTAAACCTTTTTGGGATAACTTTGGTCAAAACAGGTTCAATCATTCACCTAGAAGGCAAAATAGTTTTGGTCATAGACATAGAAGAAGTCACTTTGGGAGTATGGGTCAAAAACTGTGTTTTGTGTGTTTTAGTCCTAATCATTTAATCAAGGATTGTGAACATCACTCAGAATACCTTAGAAAATTTCCAAAGAACAAGTCTGCCAACCAGAAACCTAGAGAGAACAAACCAGTCTGGAATAATTCAAATAGGGTTAATCACATAAATTTCTCACCAGACCATAGGTACCCTCATCAGAGAAGACCTTTTTCTAAATCACCAGTACCTTCACAAGCAGTACCTTCTCAAAGTACTGCTCAATTCAAACAAGGTACTACTAACACTGTATGGAACAGGAACACTAGGAGATCTCATTTTTATTAACCTAGAAGGTATTATAATTCACATAGGGAATCTAGATCACAGGAACCAAGTGTTAAAACCGAATGGGTTAAGAGAGAAAGTACTGTAGAGGGACAAACAGTACTTTCAACAAAAAGTGAATCAGATGTTTTTATAATACAAGAAAAGGAGAATGAATTTGCAAAAGAGAGTTCTGTTGAAAATCCAGAAAGTTTTGAAAATCCACATGCTAAAAATCAAAAGATAATTCTGGATCATGTTTTGAAAAACAGTGGAAATTACATACTCAAAGAATTTGAGTTTGTAACTCCACAAGGGGAACACAAGTCAGTAATGGCTTGGGTTCCTAAAAGAAACTAACTCTTTAAATCTTTGTGCAGGGCAACCCAGAAGAGGAGCTTAAAGATCATCTGATTGTAGATAGTGGTTGCTTTGGAAGTATGACAGGAGACAAAGAGATTCTGTCTGATTTTAGATCTATTAGTGGAGGAAGAGTTGCTTTTGGGAATGATCCCAATGGAGGTAGAATTACTGGAAAAGGAACCATCAAAGTAGGGCGTATAGATTTTGAGAATGTTAGATATGTGAAGGAGCTCAAGCTCAAGTTCCCAACTGACCATTTTGCGGTCGTTCTACAAAATGCTTTACTACTATTGAAAACTTTCACCTTGTCGTTATCCTTACACGAAGGATTGTTTTCTTGTTATCCTCTAAGCTATTTCAATAGTCGTTTCACGATTATTTTGGAAATCGATTTGCCGCCTTACCACTTTATTATAAACTAAACCTCGAAGGAATTCCACACCTCTATCTGGGTAGTTGTTGGTCGTCACCAAACCTGCTCAGTCTCTGCTAATCGAAGAAACAGTCACTATGGACAACCTTGCTCACATGTGCGTGAAGGAGATTGTTGTACTTAGTGGTGTCGTTTCACATGTGCGTGAAGCTGATTTCTATCAATTCTGATTGTGAAGGTCGTTTCACATCAAGTTTCTGGTCATCACTCCAATAGCCATAAGAACAAGTCTTGGTATGAGTACTGGGTATCATCCACAGACTGTTGGCTGGGGTGAAAGGACCATCCAAACGTTTAAGGACATGTGCGCGTCCGCATGATCGTTTCGGAAATGGTTGGGGTAGACACCTCCCATTGGTTGGAATCTCTTATAACTATAGCCACGTTGTACGAGGCACTTTATGGTTGAAAATGTTGCTCGATAATTTGTCGAATCGAAGTGGGGAATACCCAAATTTCTATCCTGAATTTGTTTAGATCAAAAGCAGAATGCAAATTGTTTGCGGTCGTCAGAAGGACAATGATTGAAAATGATGGAAATCTTGGAGATTCCATGATTGGAGACAAAGCTACGCTTAAAAGTCTCACCATGGAATTATGCGATACGTTTAGTAAACGTGGAAAGTTTAATCTTCGTTGTGTTGATGCTTTTTAAGACTCTTGCTAGAGTTGGACTAGTGGCTTAGAGATTTGAGCTACTGCCAGAACTTAGCTATTCATGGCGTTTACATGTACGTAATTTGAGGTAATGCCTCGCTGTTGAAGGAATTTGTTGTCCTTGCTGGAAGATATCCATATCGACGAACACCTAAGCTGTGTTGAGGAACCTATCGAAATCGTGAACCGTGAGGTCAAATGACTAGAGCAAAGTCGTTTTCCTATTTTTGCTGATCAGTGGAAACTCTAAGAAACATCTCGAATTCGCGTGAGAACGTGAAAATGGAATCTTGAGAAAGTATCTATATCTCTTTTCAAATCTAACGGATAACTCGAATTGAATCGCGAGGACGCGATTCCGTTAAGAAGGGAAGTCTGTGACAACTCGCACTTTTCCCAGATATTCGTTTTCGAGAAAATTCGTCTGTTTCTCATTAACGAGCTTCCCTGAGCTCATTGGACGTGAAAACAAGAAAGCTATCTCGCGAAACGTGAAAAATTAGACCCTGCGCGTACCGGCAAAATTGTAACCTCGTTAAAGCATTCTAAATTGATCACTATTTCTATTTGCGAGAAAGTGGTCGAGTAACTACTCATTTTTATTGGAAAAATGATTTCGTGAACAATGGCCAAGTCTCGTAATTTTTGTCGAACGTTTACTCCTTCGAATGTGTCCCGAATCTAATATTTATAAAATTTACTGAAATTACAAAAATGGTCCCTATGATACTTTCACTCTTTTCTCTCAACTTTTAATATTAGCAAAAGTGGTCCTCCTGGGGGTATAAAAGCCCTCACACTCTCTCCCTACCTATTTTTTTTTCACATACCCACTCTCTCTCCTAAATCACCTTCTCTCCCTTCTCTCTAATTTCCGGCCACCGCCGGCCACCACTGCCGTAATCACGCGCCGCCGTGCGTTGCCGGAAAATTTCACCGCCTCCCCAAAAGATAGATCGCGCTTTTGTGATTCACCTCATGTGTTACACGCGTCTTCAAAACCGCCCACGCGACATAGATCTAAATATTTATGTTTCGAGGTGTGTGGATAAATTTTCTAAAGCTTTTAACGTTTGAATCGGGTTATGTTTTACCTTGTTACGGGCATTCAAACCATTAGGTGTTTGTTCGTTTGTGTAGCACCCGTCACAGCCGCTTCACTTGGCATTTTTTTTGGTTCTCTCTCGACGTTTAGGGTAAGTTGACACCCACGACTCTTCTTGTTTGCTTATTTCAGGTATAAAACCGAGTGAGAGTCAGTTTTTTTATTGTTTTCGTGGAACTAAAAAGTAAAAACGTTTTGTTTAAGTTTCTTGTGATAAAATGGATTAAACATGGGTTAAAAATGTTTTGAAACGTTTGTAAAATGCTCGTGTGGGCCCCACCCCCTTCTCGAAAGTTGACTCAGTCAACTCGCCGAGTCAACTCGGTTGACTCAGTGAGTATTTGATGTTTGATAGTATTCTATTGTGGTCTTGAGATTTTGGATGGATTCGGATTTGGTTTTCTGCCCGTTTACCTTGTTCGGGTCTCGGCAGCCTTGGCTAGCCAAGCCGTGACTCATGGTGAGTCATGGCGAGGCATGGTTTTGGTTAGGTTTAGGATGTGGTTACATCGTGATGTTGAGGTTGGCTGTGTTTGTGCTCGGATTCAGATTTGTTATGTTGAGTTGGGTATGTTGGTGTTAAGGATTGAAATTGGGTGTGTGTTTGGTTAAGTCGAGAGATACATGGGTTTGAATTTAGTCGAGCCGTGACTCACGGGAGTCAAGGCGAGGTTTATTTTGTTTAGTTGATGGTTTTATTTACTCATTTATGTTTTGAAATAGTTTCGGCTAAAGCTTATTTGAAATGGGAAAAAAAAACGATAACAATAATTAAAAAGATAACAATAGTTAAGGGACATATTGCAACACGTGAAGCATTGATTTATTGGACTTGTTTACGAGCATTGTGACATTATATATATTGTTGGACAAGGATTGGACGTATTGGATTTACGGTATTAGTTATTTGGACATTATGGACCCTTTGGTACGCGCGACGGAAGGATATGTTAGACTCATAAGAGTTTAACATATCTGGACCCGAACTATACAAAACGGTCGATAAAACTAAACAACTAATATATACGCGAATGATACGTTCAATTGTATATTATAAATTGTAACATTGGACGAATTGGGAAACTTATCGATAAATTTTATATTATTCAAGAGTCATTATGACTTGGAAATGTTTTATAAATGGGCATTTCATGCCGAAATTTCGTAAAATCTTTTATAAAAAAATAAATCATTTATGATTTCTTTAAATATCCTAAAACGTTTTCAAAACATATACGTTTTGACGATAAATCAACTATTTTGGAGGGAAATGGGTAAATGCCGAAATTTATCAATTGACTTACTTGCTTGTCATAGTTATGTGTCTTTAGTTCCCCGACTTCTTCCTGGTCGTTGTCTACGCGAGTTAAGTCTTGGTCAATTCTTATTGACTATTCCTCATAATATATTGGGATATATATTATGCTTTGGTGTGAGTTACTCTTGGCGTGAGTTGTATGTCGAGTCTTGATTTCTTACCACCACACGAAACGTTAAAACTAAACTTTTTGAGATATTGATACTGAAATTTTTGGAAACATTTGACACGAGTATTCCACGAAAACTAAGACACGTTGTCTTTCGGATATTATATTATTTTACGCTTTGAGACGTATTTTGAGATCATACGTATACTATTAGGTCGTGACGATATAGTACCTTTGTACTTGTACTCTTTGGATATCGATGTGCCTTTCTTCGTGATTTGGTTGTGCTTGCTCTTTGATGCCAGTCTTGTTAGTTGTGATTCTTGCGGTGCTTAGCTTCGAGGTGAGTTCATGGCCCCTACTTTTACCTGCTTTTAAACTGTTTTGGGGGAGAATACATGCTCGTTTTTATTAAATGCAAATGTTTGATTTATTTGAATAAATGATTGTTACTGGTTTGATGAAAATGCGTGATTTGGTTTAAATATGTTTTATGTGGACACAAGTGCTTGAAAACTGTTTTGATTGGACCTGGAAATGTTTTGTAAGCTATTACGTGCTAGGTTAAGGTTAGAAACCCAAGCATTGTTATGAATTGTTACATCCTGGCTCAGGATGGTGCGAATGTTATGGATAGATCTATTGGGAATGGCCACCCCGTCCGACCAACATGGCTCATGTGGGGGACGTATAACATGTCGATTTTTAGTGTGTTTAGAGATAGTCACGGCTCGTGCTATCTAGTGATGGTTTCATGACTTAGCCTGCGTAATAGTTAAGCTTGCGTAACACTATATTCGTTGTAGTGTTTGATTTGATATGGTCCAAGTGGTTGTTTATGAAATATTTTTGCGGATAAATATTTTGATACTGTGAATTAGGCAGGATATGCCTCGAATAAATTTGATTTGTTTATGAGAATTGATTTGCACTTGAAAACCTTGTGGTCCACCTTTCTATTCTTTTGCTTAAAGGTAAACCTTGTTTTCGTGACATTGTGGGCGCCACAATGATCGAAAGGATCTTTTGAACTCGCAATACTTTTATGAAAACCTATGAACTCACCAACCTCGTGTTGACACTCTTAGCATGTATTCTCAGGTATTGAGGCGATTGTTTACTTTTGGAGGCGCTTGGGCAATGGCATGGCATGGTCATAGACAACTCTGATATTTGTATTTGGGGACCGCTTATTTATTATGGGCCTATTTCCGCATTAAAATTTATTGTAAACATTGATTTTATTAAATAAATGAGTTTTCTTAAGAAAAACCTTTTACTCTATGCTTGTGTTGTGATACCGATTAGTAGCACCCAAAACTTGTATGCTTCCGCTAAAATCCGATTTTTGAGGGTGTTACAGATTGGTATCAGAGCATAGGTTATAGAGAACTGGGTAAATTTTCAAAACCTAGACTATAACCACTTTTATGAAAATTTAACCCTATGACCGACACGTGCCTGCCTGCCAAGTTGATGCCTCACTTGTGACTTTGATTGCCAATATATTTGATGAGATGTGTGCATTACTATTGGATGAGTATATCCATTTATTTTCGTTATATGTTATAAGTATCCTCGACATACTTATGTTTATGCATCGTATCTGTTGTAGCGTTGTGCCTTTTTCGCTGCACAATCTCATCACTCGTCCTCGCGTGTGGACACTTGTTTTAAT
The DNA here is from genome assembly GCA_019973895.1 of Chrysanthemum seticuspe. Classification (NCBI taxonomy): domain Eukaryota; kingdom Viridiplantae; phylum Streptophyta; class Magnoliopsida; order Asterales; family Asteraceae; genus Chrysanthemum; species Chrysanthemum seticuspe. The sequence goes on along the minus strand of BPTQ01000004.1, from coordinate 192,213,329 downwards.
CTTTCGAAAATGGATTTTTGGGAAGTGAAAGACATGAGGCTAGAGTAACTAAATCAAGTATATCAAAATTCATTGAACCTCGGGTGAATATAGACTGATCACCTATATTCAACTAGGGACAGTGGGACATAGCCTGATCACCTATGTCCGACTCAGAGGTGAATTTTGCGATACTTGGAGTAGTTATAATAGAATTATGTCCAGTTGGTTTTTGGCTTGATCTCGGGAAATGGAAAAGTTTTGGTGTGTGTATACGAGCATGAAATTTTATAAAAGCTTTCCTTCACACACAACACACTGGCATCACAAATTCTTGTTTATCGCGATATCCTTCCTTTGTTATGAATCGCTATTCGTCGCCGTCTAATCATTATTTGACTTCGGATCATTTTTGGAATCGTTTGAACTATAAGACCTTGTTTTGCATCGGGTCAGGTTAGACCCGATTGGTCACAAGTTTGCATTTGGGTTGCGTGAAGTTGTAATAAGCTCATCGGGCTTATTTGAATATTTGGAACCGATCTTGGCTACGTTGATTTTGAATTGTTAGATTCTGCGATTTTGGTTCCTATGGTGAAAATCGATTCGCTTACTCTCGTGGTGTTGTTTTGGTCCTTTTGTAGACGCCTCTACTCCAAGCCTTATCTTCGATCGATGATTATTCTATTGATTCTGTTCTTTTGATGTTGCACCTTGCGCTCTATCAAGGTGTATGCTTTTAGCATAACTTTTTGGAACCATCGTCGTTCAATTGTATTTAGAATTTGATTTGATATCGATTGGTAGTCAAATTTCTTTTGGAAATCATGACGTTGGATTTGAATGTTGTATCTTTTTGCGTTAAGTATTAAGTGCACTACGGAATCAATCTATTGATTACTAGTTGTAATTAATGCTCTCCTTCAGAGTCGTACTCTGAATTTGCTTAACTCTCTTTTCGACGGAGATTCTGTTGGCCCAATAGAAACCTTAAGACTTTAAGGAGTAACTTGAACCGCGATTATTGGAGCTGCCGTCTAATCCTTCGCTCGCTCTTTTGAAATATCTTTTATTCTTGCTACCTTCTTATGAGATATGGAGCCGTACCGTTATTGTTTTTCAAGCTTACTTCGGTTTCCCTACTGACCATTTTGCGGTCGTTCTACAAAATGCTTTACTACTATTGAAAACTTTCACCTTGTCGTTATCCTTACACGAAGGATTGTTTTCTTGTTATCCTCTAAGCTATTTCAATAGTCATTTCACGATTATTTTGGAAATCGATTTGCCGCCTTACCACTTTATTATAAACTAAACCTCGAAGGAATTCCACACCTCTATTTGGGTAGTTGTTGGTCGTCACCAAACCTGCTCAGTCTCTGCTAATCGAAGAAACAGTCACTATGGACAACCTTGCTCACATGTGCGTGAAGGAGATTGTTGTACTTAGTGGTGTCGTTTCACATGTGCGTGAAGCTGATTTCTATCAATTCTGATTGTGAAGGTCGTTTCACATCAAGTTTCTGGTCTTCACTCCAATAGCCATAAGAACAAGTCTTGGTATGAGTACTGGGTATCATCCACAGACTGTTGGCTGGGGTGAAAGGACCATCCAAACGTTTAAGGACATGTGCGCGTCCGCATGATCGTTTCGGAAATGGTTGGGGTAGACACCTCCCATTGGTTGGAATCTCTTATAACTATAGCCACGTTGTACGAGGCACTTTATGGTTGAAAATGTCGCTCGATAATTTGTCGAATCGAAGTGGGGAATACCCAACTTTCTATCCTGAATTTGTTTAGATCAAAAGCAGAATGCAAATTGTTTGCGGTCGTCAGAAGGACAATGATTGAAAATGATGGAAATCTTGGAGATTCCATGATTGGAGACAAAGCTACGCTTAAAAGTCTCACCATGGAATTATGCGATACGTTTAGTAAACGTGGAAAGTTTAATCTTCATTGTATTGATGCTTTTTAAGACTCTTGCTAGAGTTGGACTAGTGGCTTAGAGATTTGAGCTACTGCCAGAACTTAGCTATTCATGGCGTTTACATGTACATAATTTGAGGTAATGCCTCGCTGTTGAAGGAATCTGTTGTCCTTGCTGGAAGATATCCATATCGACGAACACCTAAGCTGTGTTGAGGAACCTATCGAAATCGTGAACCGTGAGGTCAAATGACTAGAGCGAAGTCGTTTTCCTATTTTTGCTGATCAGTGGAAACTCTAAGAAACATCTCGAATTCGCGTGAGAACGTGAAAATGGAATCTTGAGAAAGTATCTATATCTCTTTTCAAATCTAACGGATAACTCGAATTGAATCGCGAGGACGCGATTCCGTTAAGGAGGGAAGTCTGTGACAACTCGCACTTTTCCCAGATATTCGTTTTCAAGAAAATTCGTCTGTTTTTCATTAACGAGCTTCCCTGAGCTCATTGGACGTGAAAACAAGAAAGCTACTCGCGAAACGTGAAAAATTAGACCCTGCGCGTACCGGCAAAATTGTAACCTCGTTAAAGCATTCTAAATTGATCACTATTTCTATTTGCGAGAAAGTGGTCGAGTAACTACTCATTTTTATTGGAAAAATGATTTCGTGAACAATGGCCAAGTCTCGTAATTTTTGTCGAACGTTTACTCCTTCGAATGTGTCCCGAATCTAATATTTATAAAAGTTTACTGAAATTACAAAAATGGTCCCTATGATACTTTCACTCTTTTCCCTCAACTTTTAATATTAGCAAAAGTGGTCCTCCTGGGGGTATAAAAGCCCTCACACTCTCTCTCTACCTATTTTTTTTCACATACCCACTCTCTCTCCTAAATCACCTTATCTCCCTTCTCTCTAATTTCCGGCCACCGCCGGCCACCACTGCCGTAATCACGCGCCGCCGTGCGTTGCCGGAAAATTTCACCGCCTCCCCAAAAGATAGATCGCGCTTTTGTGATTCACCTCATGTGTTACACGCGCCTTCAAAACCGTCCACGCGACATAGATCTAAAATATTTATGTTTCGAGGTGTGTGGATAAATTTTCTAAAGGTTTTAACGCTTGAATCGGGTTATGTTTTACCTTGTTACGGGCATTCAAACCATTAGGTGTTTGTTCATTTGTGTAGCACCCGTCACAGCCGCTTCACTTGGCATTTTTTTTGGTTCTCTCTCGACGTTTAGGGTAAGTTGACACCCACGACTCTTCTTGTTTGCTTATTTCAGGTATAAAACCGAGTGAGAGTCAGTTTTTTTATTGTTTTCGTGGAACTAAAAAGTAAAAACGTTTTGTTTAAGTTTCTTGTGATAAAATGGATTAAACATGGGTTAAAAATGTTTTGAAACGTTTGTAAAACGCTCGTGTGGGCCCCACCCCCTTCTCGAAAGTTGACTCAGTCAACTCGCCGAGTCAACTCGGTTGACTCAGTGAGTATTTGATGTTTGATAGTATTCTGTTGTGGTCTTGAGATTTTGGATGGATTCGGATTTGGTTTTCTGCCCGTTTACCTTGTTCGGGTCTCGGCAGCCTTGGCTAGCCAAGCCGTGACTCATGGTGAGTCATGGCGAGGCATGGTTTTGGTTACGTTTAGGATGTGGTTACATCGTGATGTTGAGGTTGGCTGTGTTTGTGCTCGGATTCAGATTTGTTATGTTGATTTGGGTATGTTGGTGTTAAGGATTGAAATTGGGTGTGTGTTTGGTTAAGTCGAGAGATACATGGGTTTGAATTTAGTCGAGCCGTGACTCACGGGAGTCACGGCGAGGTTTATTTTGTTTAGTTGATGGTTTTATTTACTCATTTATGTTTCGAAATGGTTTCAGCTAAAGCTTATTTGAAATGGGAAAAAAAACGATAACAATAATTAAAAAGATAACAATAGTTAAGGGACATATTGCAACACGTGAAGCATTGATTTATTGGACTTGTTTAGGAGCATTGGACATTATATATATTGTTGGACAAGGATTGGACGTATTGGATTTACGGTATTAGTTATTTGGACATTATGGACCCTTTGGTACGCGCGACGGAAGGATATGTTAGACTCATAAGAGTTTAACATATCTGGACCCGAACTATATAAAACGGTCGATAAAACTAAACAACTAATATATACGCGAATGATACGTTCAATTGTATATTATAAATTGTAACATTGGACGAATTGGGAAACTTATCGATAAATTTTATATTATTCAAGAGTCATTATGACTTGGAAATGTTTTATAAATGGGCATTTCATGCCGAAATTTCGTAAAATCTTTTATAAAAAAATAAATCATTTATGATTTCTTTAAATATCCTAAAACGTTTTCAAAACATATACGTTTTGACGATATATCAACTATTTTGGAAGGAAATGGGTAAATGCCGAAATTTATCAATTGACTTACTTGCTTGTCATAGTTATGTGTCTTTAGTTCCCCGACTTCTTCCTGGTCGTTGTCTACGCGAGTTGAGTCTTGGTCAATTCTTATTGACTATTCCTCATAATATATTGGGATATATATTATGCTTTGGTGTGAGTTACTCTTGGCGTGAGTTGTATGTCGAGTCTTGATTTCTTACCACCACACGAAACGTTAAAACTAAACTTTTTGAGATATTGATACTGAAATTTTTGGAAACATTTGACACGAGTATTCCACGAAAACTAAGACACGTTGTCTTTCGGATATTATATTATTTTACGCTTTGAGACGTATTTTGAGATCATACGTATACTATTAGGTCGTGACGATATAGTACCTTTGTACTTGTACTCTTTGGATATCGATGTGCCTTTCTTCGTGATTTGGTTGTGCTTGCTCTTTGATGCCAGTCTTGTTAGTTGTGATTCTTGCGTTGCTTCGCTTCGAGGTGAGTTCATGGCCTCTACTTTTACCTGCTTTTAAACTGTTTTGGGGGAGAATACATGCTCGTTTTTATTAAATGCAAATGTTTGATTTATTTGAATAAATGATTGTTACTGGTTTGATGAAAATGCGTGATTTGGTTTAAATATGTTTTATGTGGACACAAGTGCTTGAAAACTGTTTTGATTGGACCTGGAAATGTTTTGTAAGCTATTACGTGCTAGGTTAAGGTTAGAAACCCAAGCGTTGTTATGAATTGTTACATCCTGGCTCAGGATGGTACGAATGTTATGGATAGATCTATTGGGAATGGCCACCCCGTCCGACCAACATGGCTCATGTGGGGGACGTATAACATGTCGATTTTTAGTGTGTTTAGAGATAGTCACGGCTCGTGCTATCTAGTGATGGTTTCATGACTTAGCCCGCGTAATAGTTAAGCTTGCGTGACACTATATTCGTTGTAGTGTTTGATTTGATATGGTCCAAGTGGTTGTTTATGAAATATTTTTGCGGATAAATATTTTGATACTGTGAATTAGGCAGGATATGCCTCGAATAAATTTGATTTGTTTATGAGAATTTATTTGCACTTGAAAACCTTGTGGTCCACCTTTCTATTCTTTTGCTTAAAGGTAAACCTTGTTTTCGCGACATTGTGGGCGCCACAATGATCGAAAGGATCTTTTGAACTCGCAATACTTTTATGAAAACCTATGAACTCACCAACCTCGTGTTGACACTCTTAGCATGTATTCTCAGGTATTGAGGCGATTGTTTACTTTTGGAGGCGCTTGGGCAATGGCATGGCATGGTCATAGACAACTCTGATATTTGTATTTGGGGACCGCTTATTTATTATGGGCCTATTTCCGCATTAAAATTTATTGTAAACATTGATTTTATTAAATAAATGAGTTTTCTTAAGAAAAACCTTTTACTCTATGCTTGTGTTGTGATACCGATTAGTAGCACCCAAAACTTGTATGCTTCCGCTAAAATCCGATTTTTGAGGGTGTTACAGGACTATTAGAGAACCTTTGGAGTTGTTACATATGGATTTGTTTGGACCTGTATCTGTTATAAGTTTGAACAAGAAGAAGTACTGCTTAGTTGTCATAGATGATTGCAGTTGATTCAGTTGGGTATTTTTCTTGGGATTTAAAGATGATACTTTTGATGCTATTCAGACTCTCATAATAGCACTTGAAAACCAATTGAGACTCAAGGTTAAAGGTATTAGATGTGACAATGGCACTGAATTCAAGAACAAGCTTATGGATGAATTTTGTGCAAACAAAGGAATCAAGAGGGAGTTCAGTATTGCAAGAACACCACAGCAGAATGGTGTTGCAGAAAGGAAGAATAAGACTTTGATTGAAGTAGCAAGAACAATGTTAGCAGATTCACAACTACCTATTCAATTCTGGGCTGAAGCTGTAAGTACTGCTTGCTATGTACTTAACAGAGTATCAGTTACTAAGCCTCAGATGAAGACACCTTATGAGTTGCTGATGGGCAACAAACCCAACATTCGATTTATGAAGCCTTTTGGATGCTCTCTTACTATTTTGAATACAATTGATCATCTGGGCAAGTTTGATGGCAAGTCTGAAGAAGGTTATTTACTGGGATATTATACCAACAGTAGGGCTTTAGAGTGTACAACAGAGTCACTAAGAAGGTTCAAGATTGTCTTCATGTTGAGTTTTTAGAAGATCAAGACAATCAGAAGGGTAAAGGTCCTGATTGGATGTTTGATCTTGAAGTTTTAACTCCTTCTATGAACTATGTACCTGTTAGAGAAGAAAATAAACATGTACACAATGAAGAAGATTTACAGTATGTTGTTCATGGAGTTCATATTAGTCCTGATGCTGTTCCTGATGAAGAACCAATCACTGTGGAACCAAAGAAAAGTACTAATAAGCCAAAATCCTCATTGTCTGCTGAGGATCAATCTATTCAAGAAGAACTTAATCAGATGCTTCTTCAAGATGTTTTTGCACATTCTTATACTGATGAACAAACAAGAGCTTATGAAGAAGCAAAGAAAAAGACCAATACTGCAGAATACTCTTACAGTACTTTGGACAGTACTTTTGACCAAAGTACTGCTGCACCAGTTTCCAGCACTTTGGATGATTTGGATGATCCTACTATGCCTGGCTTAGAAGATACTGATGATGAGTTTGAAGTGGAAGGTATTTTCTCAGATTCCAATGAAGATGCTGATTTCACTAATTTGGATGATACCTATGGAGTTCCACAATCTCCAAACTTAAGAATTCATAAGAATCATCCTACTGATCAAATCATTGGTCCTTCTACTTCTGGAGTGATGACAAGACACAAAGCTAAAAGTTTTATTAAACCTCATAATGCTTTACTTAGCTTTGTCTATAAACAGAACAGGCTGAATCATAAGGACCATCAAACATGTCTGTTTACTTGCTTTATTTCTCAAGAGGAACCCAAGAATATTGCTCAAGCATTGACTAAAGAAAGTTGGGTTGAAGCTATGCAAGAAGAACTGCTACAATTCAAACTTCAGGAAGTTTGGGTATTATGTGATCTTCCAGATGGGAAGAGAGTTATTGGAACCAGATGGGTTTTCAGAGTCAAGAGAGATGAAAGAGGTAATGTCATAAAAAATAAGGCAAGGTTAGTTGCACAAGGCTACAAACAAGAAGAAGGAATAGATTATGATGAAGTGTTGCTCCTGTAGCAAGGATATAGGCTATTAGAATATTTCTTGCTTTTGCTTCTTATATGGGTTTTCAGGTTTATTAAATGGATGTCAAGAGTGCCTTTCTCTATGGCACTATTATAGAGGAAGTATATGTCAAGCAACCTCCGGGTTTTGAAGATCCTAAACATCCTAACAAAGTTGTCAAAGTTGTCAAAGCTCTTTATGGCTTACATCAAGCACCAAGAGCCTGGTATGAAAGGCTCTCTACTTTTTTATTGCAACATGGTTATAGGAGAGGAGCTATTGATAAGACTTTGTTTATCAAGAGAGACAAGAAGGATATCATGTTAGTACAAGTTTATGTTGATGATATCATATTTGGAGCTACTCAACAGTCCATGGTCAAGGAGTTTGACCAGCTGATGCAGAAAGAATTTCAAATGAGTTCAATGGGTGAGTTAACTTTCTTTTTGGGACTTCAAGTTAAGCAGTCAAAGGAAGGAATTTTCATAAGTCAAGACAAGTATGTATCTGACATACTTAAGAAGTTCAATTTTGATGACATGAAGCCTGTTACTACACCTATTAAATCTATCAACTCATTGGGCAAGGATGAAGATGGACACCCAGTTGAAGTCAAGTTATACAGATCCATGATTGGATGTCTTATGTATCTTACTGCATCAAGACCTGATATTATGTTTGCTGTTTGTCTATGTGCAAGATATCAAGTCTCACCAAAGGTTTCTCATATGAATGCAGTGAAGAGAATTTTTAGTTATTTGAAACAACAACCTAAGTTGGGGTTGTGGTATCCAAAGGATTCACCTTTTTACTTGGAAGCTTTTTCAGATAGTGATTATGCAGGTGATAATTATGACAGAAGATCAACCACAGGTGGATGCCAATATCTTGGAAGAAGATTAGTCTCATGGCAATGCAAGAAACAGACAATTGCAGCAACATCATCAACTGAAGCAGAATATGTGGCTGCTGCAAGTTGTTGTGGTCAAGTGTTGTGGATGCAAAATCAACTTTTGGATTATGGATTCAATTTCAAGAATACTCCTATCAATATTGATAATGAGAGTACAATCTGCATTGTGAAGAATCCAATTTATCATTCCAAGACAAAGCATATTCAGATTCGGCATCACTTTATCAGAGATTGTTATGAGCATAGGCTCATTAATGTTGTTAAGGTGCATACAGATGATAATGTAGCTGATCTACTCACCAAAGGCTTTGATGTTTCAAGATTCAATCACTTGGTGGTGAGTATTGGCATGATCAATTACGGAGCTACATTTAAGGGGAGGACTATTTAGTGTAAGTATAGTCCTATGCATTACTTGAGGGGAGGATGTTTTTGTTTTATTAGTGTTTGGTATTGAAAGAAAGAGAATGGAAAAGTACTGATTATTTTGAAAGTACTGCTTGGAAAGTACTGCAAAGGAAAGTACTGCACACGTGGAAAGTGCTGTTTGTCTTATCAAAGTACTGTTCCAACGGTCATATTGAGGGGAAAACTACCCTAACGGTAACTTAGTTATTACGAGCTGTGATTTTTCAAATCTCACCTATAAATAACTACTCTCCGAATTTCCCTCTCATATTGATATCTTCGAATCTTTTCCATATTTCTCTCACTTTCACATATATTATTTGTTCTATTTCTTATTGTGATAACATAATCATCAATGGCGAATCGTCATACAGTTTCAAAGCACAATATGGTGGCTAATTTAGACACGACTGACGATAATGTGATCTTTCATGATATTATTGATTATCTCACTGGGTCGCCGATTAGTTATGCTCTTTTCGTGGAGCCGGATATAATTGAGCCCTGGATTCAAGAATTTTGGGCTACTGCTAGGGATACTATGGAGAATGATGAATTTTATATTCGCGCTACAGTTGCTGGAAGAACAGTAAAGATTACAGAAGCCTCTATTCGAGAAGACTTATTGTTTAATGATGAAGATGGGGTTGTTCGTTTTGATAAGCAACTTATTTGGGATACTTTTGGACATATTGGTTATGAAGGGTCTTTAACAGAACAAACATTCAGGAAACATCTATTTTGTCCTCAATGGAAGTTTTTAGTGCATGTGTTGCTTCATTGTATTAGTGCTAAAAGTACTTCATGGGAGCAATTTGGATCTAACATAGCATCTGCAATGGTGGGATTGGCTACAGATCGTGTTTTCAATTTTTCAAGGCTAATTCTAGATGGAATGCTTTCACACATTTCTCATGGGTCAAAATGGTTGATGTATCCAAGGTTTGTTCAAGTATCTCTCAATAAACAACTTTCTGATGTTCCTAAGCCAACTAGTTTTTTACCTGTTGTGGTACAACAAGCCAAGATATTCACTTTCATGGCTAGGAAGAGTGATTTATTCACTGGAAGGGACACTCCCTTAACTACTTCTATGATGGAAGTTGTTCAAGCTGTTAGAGCTGATGCTGCAGAAGATGAAGATAGTGAAGGTACTGCATCTGCAAGTACTGCATCTCAAGAAGGTACTGCATCTCAAGAAGGTATTGCATCTCAAGGTATTGCTTCCCCAAGTACTGAAGTTCAAGAAGATGTTGCAGTTTCACCTTCTCCATCTCCACAACGCTCTGTTCCTTCTTCTCAACCAGAGGAACATTCACCAATTCAAGGAGATGATCCACATACTATACCTCGTGAAGGTTTGACATTGGATAATTTTGTTTTGACAAGGGAGTTAGTCAAGTTAAAGAAGACTACTGAGGCTCAAGCTAAACAGATTAAGAAGTTGAAGCTCAAATTTAGAAGACTCAAGAATTTCATATGGCCATTGGTTCAACATCATCGTCTTTGGGTCAAATCTAAAAAGAAGGAGCAAAGGCAGTTTAAAAAGACTAAGCACCAAAAAGTTCAAAAACAATCTTCATTTCAAATGGGGAGGAATTTAGAAGAAAAGAATTTGAAAGAAGATGTTCATAAGGAGAAAGATACTGAAGATACTGAAGAACATGAAAGGACTGAAGTTCAAGGAACAAATATTCAGCCTGAAGAAACTGAACAGGTTGTTCAAAGTACTGAGGAACAAGTTATTGATGTTCAAGTTCAAAGTACTGATGATCAAGGTACTGCTGATCAAAGTACTGCTTTTACTGGAACTTACAGACAAGAATTGGTTACACCAAGGGTGTTAGACTTTGAAGAGGAAGCTGGTCCTTCAACTATTCCACATGAAGAAGAAGCTGGTCCGTCAGAAGTCATACCAGAGAAAGCTGATACACCTCAAAGAATACACACTGCAAGTGATGATGATACAATTGCTGAGATTTTGCATGATTTATCTAAACCAAGAGGTGTTACTATTCCAGGAGTGCAAGAAGAGGAACAACCAAGAGTTTCTCAAGCTATTATTGATCCAAAGGATAAAGGTAAAGGAAAGTTGATAGAGACAAAGAAGAAAAAGAAACCTACTTTAGCTCAGATAAGAGCTGCTCAAGTTGCTATGAATGAAGAAGCAGCTAGAAAGTTTCAAGAAGAATTAAATGCTAAAGATAGAGAAGCTAAGGAAATTGAAGAAGCTCAGAATAGAGAAGCAGCTAAGAAATTGTATGAGGAATTGAATGCTGAAGCTGATGAACCATTAGAGTCACCTATTCCTGTTAGATTTCTACCAAGAAGGCCAAATCGAGCTAAAGACATAAATGCAATGATGGCTTATTTAAAAAGTCAAGGGTATAAAGGATTGCAGAGGTTCAATTATTTTGAGATGAAGAATTTATATGAAGCTGTTAGGGAAGCTTATAAGAAGGATGTTGCAAGCATCAAAGATTATAAAGATGATGCTGCTTGGAAAGAAAAAGATTGAAAAAGAAAAAGATTGAAAAAGAAAAAGAAAAACTAAAGTTGAAGATATTCAGTCATCAAAGAAAGAGAAAGTTGAGTTAAGATCTGATACTAGTGATGAACTAAAGAATTACTTAAGAATCGTGGATTTTGAGTATTCTACAGATGATGCTGAGATGAAGATGAACAGATCTCAAATTATTGCTTTTGAAGTTGTAGAATCCAAAGATGGAAGTTATCTGATGTTTCATAGAGCTGATGAAAGTTTCAGAGTGTTCAATAGGCTATGGGATTTATTGTATATCATAGATAGAGTGGATGTATTTTATTTATATCATGTGGTGCGAAATTACTTTGAACAAAATCCATCAGAAGGAGTTGGTTTAGTATTTCTTGGAGATCTCACAACCTTATGGGAAACTGAAGAACAAAGCACTACTGAAATTTGGAAGAATCAAGAGAATTGGGAGATTGTTAGCTGGAGATTCTTTGAAGAATCTGGAGTACATGTTCTAGAGCTAGAAGATGGAATTATGATTCATATGTTAGCCGATAGAAGATCCTCTTACACCTGAACTTATGAGGAGGATGCTGGAGCATGGAATGGAAGTAGAAGAAGATAATGAAATAGCATGTCTGCTCATTAAGCTGTTTATCAGATGGACAACAATTGCTGATGATGATGAATAACTGGTATGAATCTAAATTGATTAAATTTTTGATATATCAGTACTTTATTCAAAGTACTACTGATCAAACAGTACTTTCATCAAAGTACTACTTGAAGTTTTTAAACCAGTTACTGATTTTGAAAAACTTTTATTAAGTGATAAATGTTTTGAAACAAAGGTTAAAAGAAATAAATGGTTTTTGAGATGGTAATACAAATAGGTTATCAATCCACCATGGTTACAAAAGGATTGGCTAATCCATGAGCAAACGGCTCTGGTAAAGATATTTCAAATTCGTTTTTAGTTGACAACTTGCTAATAAGTTGGATGGTAATCAACTCATCATATCAGTAATGTGAAGAGTTGACTAGCCCACAAGAAGATGGCTTATGGTAAAGGCTGTGGAAAAACCATTATATGGTAATTAGTTCACCATGATGAAAGAATTAACTAGTCCAAAAGGGTACAGCTTTTGGTAAAGACAACTCAAATCTGTTGATAGCTGATGATTTGCTAAAAATCATATGGTTATCAATGTACCATGATCTTACACATCAAAACATTTGGCTACTCCAGAGTTAATGGCTTTGGTAAAGAGAACTCAAATCCATTAAATTTTCAATGATTCACCTCTCACAGAAGTTAACACATCTGTAAGTGATGAGAATAGACTGAAACTTAACTGAATTAAATGTACAAATTGTCTTATGTTGCTGAAAAGATGGAGCTTGCTGAATGTTGCAGAAAAGATATAATATTGCTGTTTGATGCTGAAAAGAATTATACAGATAAAGATTAATTTGATGATGATATAAGCAGAGAATCTACAAAGATAAAATCTGAAGATAAAGTTACAAATCCTCTTTGAAGATAAAGATGTTAAAGCTAAATCTACAAAGGAACTTGAAATCAAGCAAGTAGAATTCAAGTTAGGGGAGGATTGTTGAGATACAGAAGATTAAAGTACTGAAGATTAACAAAGTACTGCAGAAAGATAAAGTACTGCAAGAAGTCACAGTACTGCATAAAGTCAAAGTACTGCTTATTATCAAAGTACTGCAAAGATTATAAGTCGGTTGTATTAGATTAAAGATAGAAAGTTATGTTTATCTAGAACTTTCTATGTATTGTTTACTTGACGTACAAGGATAAGAATTGTAAATCGTTTAGGGTTATCCTTGAGCCTATAAAAGGACCCCTAGATTGATATTAGACGTACGTGATTTTATTAGAGTTTTAGAGAAGTTCGATATTATTAGAGTTGTTAAAGAGTCTGCATAATAAGCAGAATTAGAGTTATTAATAAAATCGTTTAAAGTTAAAGTTATTCTTCTTAGCTTTGTTAAGTAAATTCCGCATACTTAATAGAGTTTGCTCAGTGTTTCTCTGTTAATAACTTAGGATTTACCTGAGGTTGTTAAACCTTAACAAGCTATTTAAGTTAGTTTGATTAGAGTACATCGATCCAACATGCGTTTATCCCTAACTCTTTGAAGCTACCAAAGGTTAATGACTACGAAATCTCTAGGATTCATAAACTTAACACTAAGGTATTCTTTGGATGTTTAGCCTACAATTCCACTAGTAACTATATGCTAAGGTTCAACAAAGATTAATCAAGCATTAATAACACAACGAATGACCTATCACAATACTAGGTCGATCACAATTAAGATAAGAGACAACCAATCAATATTCAATAACTAGGTTTCATATTACCTAAGCAAACACACAAGTAAATTAGCCGGACATGGAGAACATGCAAGCATACACACAATCAATTGAAGACATAATTGAATCAATGAAGTAAAACACTTATCTTGATGTAAAATAGGGTATGGAACCCTAAAATACTGTACAAGACAGCCTTGGTTCGGTTTAGGTTTTTACTCCACAAAACTACCTCTCTAAAACTGAAAAATTCGGATTCTATATATAGTGTTACAAACTGCGACGGCGTCACTCTTTAATTGTGACGTCGTCGGGTCGCCGTCATTAAGTTTTCGTCTTGGCCACATTATCATTGTGACGGCGTCACCTTATGCCTGTGACGCCGTCGCCTTTAGTGTCTGACGCCGTCTGGATCAAATCTAGGCCGTCTGAGCTGCGACGCCCTACTCTTTTAAAACATGATTCCATCACTTGTAAATAAGCAATTTGGCTACTGAGTCGTCACAAAACATGTTTGTTTGTTTCAGTTATCTAGAGTTTAGAGTGTCGAGTCTTGGCTTAGCAATGCCATTCTTCGCATGCTTATAACATAAAGATTTTTGACTTGCCACCACTAAATCGCCTATCCCACCAAGAGAAGAGATTGAAGACAAGAGAAGATATTGAAGACTCTCACTTGTAAATAAACGCCATTCTTCACTGAATGCCCTCACACAGAAAGCACACAAGAGAAGAGATTGAAGACTCTCATTCTAGTATAAATAGTGATGTATGCCATAGTTATAAGGAAAGGTGTGGGGGAATTAGTCAACCGATGTGGAAGAAGTAATTATATTATGGGTATCAAACAAGGGTTATCCTAATGCCTCTTATCATTTAGTTATTCCTAACTACACAAGTGTAGTCTTACTAGCGATCTCGGAATGCATCACAAAATAAGTTTTAGAATCTATTATACTACCGGTTCACACTCTAAGCATTAAAGATGAATTCTTTAATTCCTACAAATCTAAGGGCGATCCTCACCTTTTGGATGGAATTTAAGTGGTAAAGGGTTTTTGTGCTAGTCATATAATTTCCTATCCATGAGACGCTTTATTAAGACTAATGGCCCACTCCTATATGTCATGAAAATTTTTAAATTTGGTGCCAAAATTACCCTAACCGATATTTCTCATGGTTTATTACACAAATGAAATTGGACAAGGCAAATAATCAAGGATAAGCATAGTTTCAAAGTTCCCGTTTTATTTTCCCTCCCTACACTTAAACTGAACATTGTCCCCAATGTTCCCCGAAAGTATCAAAGTTATGATAATTGAAGGTAATTAAAAACGAAAGAAACTAGTACACCCCTGATTAGCTCGGTAGGATCCGTGTGAAGTGGTGGTTACATCTTTCTTCAAGAAGAATGTTTGCGTGAAAAGCTCCTTCTCATCTTATGTATCTTCTTCTTGATAAATTAAACCTGCACACTTGAAGAAAACAAACGAAACCTTCGCGTAAAATTGGCGGTAACAATATATATATGACTCTACTAAACTAGGATATAATGCTTATGGAATGGATGTTTACAGATTTTCTGGAAAATTAAGACCTGGAAAATTCCAAAAATTTATAAGTAGCTCAGAAAATGAGAAAAAGTAGTAAGCTGTTTCTGCTCCTCCTGACGCCGTCAGGTTGCGATCCTGATGCCGTCAGGTTATCCTGACAGAAACTGGTCAGCGATTTTCTGGAAAAAATTCTGGAACATTTTTATCTTTAAAATCTGGGAAAATTTCCTACAAAACATCCATTATGACTCGATACAAGCATTTGACTCGAACAAACACACATGTATATCTTTTAAATAATTGTAATTCTCATGTTCACGTTTCTTATGAAAACGTGTGTAATCCTCCCTACACTTATCCCTTATGTAAAATACCTTTATATGTAATTAAGACTAGGTTAAAGACAAAATAAAGCACTTTTACAAATTTAAACATGAAAATAAAAAAATCAATAAAAGATACATGACACACAAACAAGCAAACAATTAAGCATGGGTTGCCTCCCACGAAGAGCTTTTCTTTATTTATGAGTCTTGTAGCTAGACTCGAAGTCGTGCCCCTACGTTACTTCATTACCGTCACCTTCTACTTCATGACGGTCTCTATTGGGGGATTCCATGTTGTAGAAGTGCCCTATGTTGCACCTTTCTAAGAGGTCATCCTCTCCCCACTCAGTTCTATATTCCGTTCCTAAGTTCAAGCAATCCTTATAGAACCCGAAAATCTTATTCATCACATAATCAACTTCCTTCTCCTTATCTTACTCATTCCTATAGTAGACCGATAGCTTAAGTTCTTTCTCATCATTGGATAGTGATGAAAATTTTTCAATCTTAAAGGGCATTTGGTAGGCTACATCATCGGTCTCATCCTTGAATCTCACTATTCCTAACGACGGATCATAAGTCATCCCGGTGTTTTCTATGAAAGGCCTTCCTAGAATAACGTGGGATAAGCTAGGATCTATGGCCGTACTAATATCATCCACTATTATGAAATCCGTAGGAAACATGAAACTACCTAAATAAACGGGCAATCCCTTAACTCTACCAAGAAAATTGCAACTAACCCTAGGATTATCGGGATCTTGCCTAGTTGGGATAGGCTTCTTCATTACCCAATTATAGTAGGTGCTAGTCATGATATTTATCGGGGACTTGCGATCAATGTAGGCCTTTGCCACGAAAAGGTGTCCTATGCAACATGGTATGTTAAGATTCCAAGGGTTCCCAAACTTGATCCTAGGGCTTCTCCTAACATACATGTGACGGAGGTCACGTACTAAGTGTGGGTGGCGAGAAAGTTCTTCTTCCGTAGGAAACTTATTGAAATATTCATTGCCTACTTCATCTACTTCCTCGGTTGTTTCATTCCTAGGTGTTATACTAACCTCAAGTACCATTTCATGGTTCGCTTCGTCATTTGTTCTATTAGGTTTCACTAAGGTGATGGTATTGACGAATTGAACGTGCTTAGCTAACTTACTTGGGTCCTTAATCTCTACACCGGAAGCTTCGGGAGTTGAGATAGCATTAACCTTCCTATCACTATTGGTCATGGCTTTCAAAAGGTTATCTATCTTCCTATCCATCTCGGCTTGTTGTTGGTTAAAACGGTCCGAGAGCTTAGCTATTTGAGCTTCTTGGGATGTGACTAGGTGTTGCAACATCCCTTCTATGTTTTGTTGGTTAGGGCCATGAGATGGGGGCCATGAGAAATCATTAGATGTGAATTCTTTGGTTTGTCCCCAATAAAAGTCGGGCTTGCCCTTCCATGCTTCTCGGGCGTCATTAAAAGTCCTAGGTTCGGGTGTTGTAGGGAATCTTCCTCCCGTTCCATTAGTACGCGAGGATGCGTAGTCAACGGAAGCTTGTTCAGGGAGTCTTGTGCAAGTGCGCGTGTTATGAGGACCACTACACGACTCACACAAGGAAGAAACTTTATTCACTTGGCGTGAAGACTTAGGATTTTCGTATGAGCTCATTAGGAATTTAACTTGATCTTCAAGCTCGAGCATCCTACGGTCGGAAAATTGTGAGTCAATGGGAGGCAAGGAGATTGCCTTTATGGTTTTGGGCAACTCACGGGGGTCATTCCAACTTTCGTTATCATAGAGAGCAAGGTCCTCTATTATACCCCACGATTCTTCCGCGGTGAGATCACTAAGTTTTCCACCAGCCGCTTGGTCAATGGATCGCTTAGTGGGGAAGTTGACATGATCGTAGAAGAGTTAGACTTGAAGCCAAAGATCAATGCCGTGATGAGGGACTCTATGGAGTAAGTCCTTGAATGGAGTCCATGCTTCGTAGAGAGATTCACCTTGACGTTGTTGGAACATCAATATTTCATTCCTAAGCTTAGTGGTTCTCCCCGGTGGGAAAAATTGAGCAACGAAACGAGAGGTGAGATCATCCCAACTTGAGATGGAGCCGGCAGGAAGTAGCTCAAGCCAATTACTAGCTTGGTCCCGTAGAGAAAATTGGAAGAGACGCAGACGCGTGGTCTCCTGAGTAGTAGCATCGAGGTCGATGGAATCAAAAATTTTAAGGAAATCCTTAAGATGCTGATTAGGATCTTCGGAACGAAGTCCATGGAATGCACATCCGTTTTGCACCAACCGGATGGTGTCGGATCGCAGGGCCGTAGTTTGGGCTTGGTCGGGAAGCTCAATAATGTTCCTATAGCCTAGGTGGCTTGGTCTTGAGTATTCACCAAGAGTACGGCCTCTTGGCGGGTCATTTGGTGGTGGGTTGATGAGTGGTGGTTGGTTATCACCTTCCATGATGAAAAGTGATGGGATTACTAACAAAGGTCACGAAGAAGGGGGATAGACTACGAGGAAGCTAAAAAATGGGGAAAATCTTACTTGATAGGAATCAAGCAAGGAAACCTAAACGAGGTGGACTCCTAACTAGGTATTCTATTCCCGGGCAGCGGCGCCAAAAACTTGATACGCTTCCACAGCGCGTTCGAGGTCAAAGGAACTTCCTTTTCGTCGAGCAAGTTTTTCAACACCCTAAGCTGTGAACCTAATCGTTGTAGTGTAGTATTAGGGTAAGCCACGGGTATTGATATCGTTCTCTAGGGGAATAGGAATGCTAGTAAGAACTTACTACGCTAAGGTTGAGGTTGAGGAAGATTTTTTTTTTTTATATATTTTTTTTAGAAAATGGAAAGGTACGAATCTCGGGGTTTGGATTTGGGGGGGGGGGGTTGGTATTTCTACCGATTACTCTACTATTATCTAATCTAATTAACTAAGCTAGGGGTAGTCTATGTCTATTGTTGTGTGCTCGTATGATGATTAAAAATGTGTTTAGTTAGATTTTATTACTCCCTAATTATCTCATATTGATGGTTGAATTGTCACGTCCTTATTCTTAACGCGTTGTGTTTCTAAGGTCGTAGGGTATGCGTTTATCCCTAACTCTTTGAAGCTACGAAAGGTTAATGACTACGAAATCTCTAGGATTCATAAACTTAACACTAAGGTATTCTTTGGATGTTTAGCCTACAATTCCACTAGTAACTATATGCTAAGGTTCAACAAAGATTAATCAAGCATTAATAACACAACGAATGACCTATCACAATACTAGGTCAATCACAATTAAGATAAGAGACAACCAATCAATATTCAATAACTAGGTTTCATATTACCTAAGCAAACACACAAGTAAATTAGCCGGACATGGAGAACATGCAAGCATACACACAATCAATTGAAGACATAATTGAATCAATGAAGTAAAACACTTATCTTGATGTAAAATAGGGTATGGAACCCTAAAATACTGTACAAGACAGCCTTGGTTCGCTTTAGGTTTTTACTCCACAAAACTACCTCTCTAAAACTCAAAAATTCGGATTTTATAAATAGTGTTACAAACTGCGACGACGTCACTCTTTAATTGTGACGCCGCCGGGTCGCCGTCATTAAGTTTTTGTCTTGGCCACGTTATCATTGTGACGACGTCACCTTATGCCTGTGAGGCTGTGACGCCGTCACCTTCAGTGTCTGACGCCGTCTGGATCAAATCTAGGCCGTCTGAGCTGTGACGCCCTACTCTTTTAAAACCTGATGCCGTCACTTGTAAATAAGCAATTTGGCTACTGAGTCGTCACAAAACATGTTGTGACGGCGTCGCATTTAAACGCTAACGCCGTCCCCTTCAGTTCCAGCAGCTTGAGTGTCTTGGTTCTTGACTTTGGCCATTTTCTTCGTATATTCGCGCCTTTTCGTCCGAATAAGTGTCATTCCAGCAATTTGCCTTCAAGAGACCTAAAAAGTGAACATGAACGAAATTAAGTAGTAACGGATACAAAAGTGAAATTAAGGGCTTAAATGACCCCTCAAAAAGGTACCTTTTAAATCCTTATCACGCATTGACAAGTTTAGGGACCAACCGTGTATTTTAGTCAAAATTAAATGAACAAATCTAACCAATTCATTAAAAAAAACACTTTCATCATTTAAAAAAAAGGGAAAAAAAAGAAAATAGAAACCCACAATCCGTTAATCGTCACGTTAAATGAATCATACCATCATGGCAAGAATTAAATCATCTTTATATATAGAAGGGCACTTATATATATTTTTAGTAAACTTTTTTTCGATTTTTGTTTGTGTGTAGAAATTTATGTCCAGAAAAATCACATGTGATTTGTAAATCAGAGTTGATTTATTACTTTAAAAATCATATGTGATTTGTGAAATCACACGTGATTTTTAAAATATAAAATTATATTTGATTTTTCAGGGCGTAATTTTCAGCACTAAAAAGAAGCTCAAATAAAAAGTATTCGTCAGTATATCAAAATGCTCGTCTACTGAAAGATAAAAAAAATTCGTCGCAATCGTGTATTTTTTGACGATTAACGATTTACCATTTGTACGATATTTTATTTTCAAGAGAAAAGTGGAAAGTGTTTTATTTTTTATTTTTTCTTAGAAAATGAATGGCTAGTATTTGTTCATTTAATATTTAAAAATAAAAAAATGAATGACTATTATTTGTTCATTTGATATTTAAATTTTTTGTAATCAATGTTGATCTCATCTCCAATTTGTTGTAATTGTATTTTCCACCGTTGTCGATTGTATCATTTGCCCAAATAATGTTCTTGTTAGTTGACTGACTGATTGTTATTTGATTGTTATTGTTAAATTTGATAATTCATAAGCCAAATCTTATGCAAGTTAAAACCGTTTATTAACTTCTGCCGTCAGCATCTTTGATTTGTGGATCGTTTTCATTGAAAGCAATTAGAAAAATTATCTCAGTGCACTGTTAGGGTGCGTTTGGTTTGTAATTGATGTTGATTTTTATTTAGATTCATATTTAGATATGGATTTAGATTTAAGAAAAAAATAGAAAAGAGAAAAAATTATAATTTAAAATATTTATTTTTTAAATTAATGATAAAATTTAGACTAAAATACACCGTTGGTCCCTAAACTTGTATCGGAGGATCGCGATGGGACGAAACCGGGCATAATCATCGCCACGGGTCCAAACAGTAGCCATTAAATGCCAGATTGGTCCCTTGACCAAGTCAAACTCTGATTTTTGTTTTGTAGTCGAGGGTATTTTAGTCCATACACATTTATATTTTTATAACACATTTATGTTTTACCCCTTCATCTTTCATCCTCTTCATCATCTACCCAAATCATTCATCTTCCCAACATTCATCATCTCCCCAACAATCATCCTGGAAAATTTCATCCAGGTGTAGAAACAGTATGTGTCTTTCCAAAGAACGCTGCAAAAAGTAAGTAAATATTACTGTTTTACTGGAAGATTGTTTTACATGTTGTTTTAGACCTCTTCTTGTTTCGTGCCCAGAAGTAGTGGTGGGGTGCAAGATTTTATTAGGACTTCCATGCCGGCTGAAATTTTAAATAAGAGTTACAATAAGAGGCTCAATAAATGCCAAACCAATTTTTGAATGTGATGCTATGCATGATAAAACTGGACAGTATTTAACTTCAGGACTGTTAATAAGTTAGTATATGATCTTTTAATTTATTGTCTGCAAGACTGTAATAGCTATCAGATATGCATGCTTGAATGTTTACTCATGAGTGATGCAACTTATATATGTTCCGCAGATATGTGTGGATCCTAGTTTCAAAGCATCGAGGTTGTCTTTGTTAGATCGTGGCTTTACATTTGCAATTGCCCACATTCGTGGTGGTGGAGAAATGGGAAGGAAGTGGTATGAAAACAGGAAATATCTCCAAAAAAAAGAATACTTTCACAGATTTTATAGACTGTGCTGAGTATCTGATAGAGAAGAAATATTGTACAAAAGATAAACTGTGCATCAATGGAAGAAGTGCATGAGGGTTACTTATCGGTGCTGTTCTAAACATGAGGCCTGATTTATTTAAGGCAGCTGTAGCTGGAGTACCATTTGTAGATGTTGTGACTACAATGCTTGATCCAACAATTCCTCTAACAACAGCAGAATGGGAGGTATTTCATGTTCCCTTTTTTGAAAGTACAACACTAATGTTTTTTCTTTTTCCTGAATAAATAATGCATTGAACATTTGAACTTGCTTACAACTATATTCTATAATAATTATATATATATATTTTTTAACATAAAAGAATTTCGGACCCATATGGACATTTGTAAAAACTATTTTAAATAACTAATATATTGAATAGAAGTGCAACCATATTATTCTGTGTATAGTTAACAAAACAAGTATGATTACAACACTTCGACCTGTTTGACCCATTTGAGCCATTGCATTTTAGCTAAAACTTTATATTTTACCCGTTTGACTGATAATATTCAAATACAATCTGAATTATTCAGTTTTCCACCTTCTACCTCTAACATTTACCTGTTGGCTGACTATGAGCCTTTCATTTGGAAGATCTTACCCGTTGAGTGATGCTAAAAAGTATAGAATCACCAAAACTGTATCAGTTAATCACAAACCAACCATGTGAAGATAGCGGTTTTGTATATTTCTTCAAAGACGATATTTTGTGGCTCAGCTAAAGTTCTTTTATTGCAGGAATGGGGCGATCCTCGTAAAGAAGAGTATTACTTCTACATGAAATCATACTCACCTGTTGATAATGTGAGTTTAAAATTTGAAAGTCTATGATGATAACCATATTATAAATTATGAAATGTCAGATTTAATTACTAATGGTTTTATTGTTTACACAGGTAAAGGCTCAGAAATATCCTGCCATACTTGTTACTGCTGGATTAAATGGTAAGCTGGGTTTCTAGACTTTGAAGTTACATTTCAGTTCTACATATTAATGCATGTTTATATGTTATCTTTAGTTTAGTAGATTTAGATCACTGGCACGCTATACGTATTCTTTTCTCTTATAAGTAACAATGCCTGCAAAGAAATAGGTATATACTGTCTTGGCAAGAAGTTGGTCGGAATGGCATATTGAATACCTCTTATATTTGCTATTTGTTCCATTTTTATCTTCTTAAACACTCACACTATTCGATGAAACTATTTATTGTTGTATGTGAGAGAATATGACATTACGATATGAAGGTAAAAACAGCAAGTGACCAGCACTGATGAAAAGCAATTGATGGAGATGTGGTCTTTATGCTTTTATTTTAGGGAGAATTCCATGTTTACCCGATATAAAACTTCAAAATACCATATTACTGAATTTGAAAGTGAATAATGCATTTATGCAGCATATATCTGTCATCATTTGATTGAAGCTGTTATTTGTTTCTGCAGATCCACGTGTGCTTTATTCTGAACCTGCTATGATACGTTTACAATTGAAAATATTTTATAGACTAAAATACACCATTAGTCCCTAAACTGTTTCTACACCTGGATGAAATTTTCCAGGATGATTGTTGGGGAGATGATGAATGTTGGGAAGATGAATGATTTGGGTAGATGATGAAGAGGATGAAAGATGAAGGGTTAAAACATAAATGTGTTATAAAAATATAAATGTATATGGACTAAAATACCCTCGACTACAAAACAAAAATCAGAGTTTGACTTGGTCAAGGGACCAATCTGGCATTTAATGGCTACTGTTTGGACCCATGGCGATGATTATGCCCGGTTTCGTCCCATCGCGATCCTCCGATACAAGTTTAGGGACCAACGGTGTATTTTAGTCTAAAATTTAAGTTAAAGTATATATTTAAAATTTTAAATAATACCTAATGAAAGGTTGAAGTGAAAGTCATGTCTTATTATTTAGAGCACGGAGTATGGTGGCATGCCGTTGTGCATGCCATTGTGTCACTTCAGCGTCACATCAACATTTCATATTTCACATTGACACACCAAAAACATCCGTCCCTCGTTTCACATGCCATTTGCGTGCCATTTCTAACTTTTTTTCAAACAAATCTCATATGACGTGGCGCCAGTAAAATAACGCGGACAATGGCGCAGAACATGAGAGGTGTGGTGGCGCGTTAATGGCGGTGTCGTTATGCATGCCATGTCACAATGGCACGGGTCTCATGTTACCATACCCCTTACTCTTAGGATAAAGATAAAAATACATCAAGTGAAAGTTTCAAGTCAGGCACATTAGCCACGGATTCAACCTGCCAAATATTGAGCAGTCACTCCTAATTTTAGAGCCCAACAATATACAACAAACAAACATTTTTTTTTTACCATTATACCCAAATTCTACACCAACACCATGAGACAAACCTAGTAAGATCCTTAATGTGATAACAAGAAATAAAGATATGAATTTTGTTAGGATTTTATTATTATTATTATTATTATTATTTTTTTTTTTATAAACATCACTTTATTAGAACCTCAAAAGATTTACAAGAAGTTAGTGGGAAGCCGAGATACTAACTGGGCTCCCACTCCTCTACCAATAGAAAAGCTAATCATATTATTATTATAATAATTATTATTATTATTATAAAACTAATACTTCATTAAAAAATTAAATGAATTTTACTATTATTATTATTATTATTATTATTATTATTATTATTATTATTGGCTTATTCATATAACTAATTAAACTCATGAAATTTCATTTGCTTCTTAAAGACTTGTTTATGTTGGTCTGTTTTGCAAGGGTAACGAGAAATGATAAGAACAAGGTAGAATGGATATTTTTTACATTTAAAACAAAAATATCATGTAGTTTAAACTTTTAAATGTTTATAAAATAATAGTTGGATATATATATATATATATATATATATATATATATATATATATATATAGAGTTAGGATCAAATAAAATATTACTTAAAATAAGAAGCAATAAGAAGAACTATAACCGCAAATCCGAGATGCACCAACCTAAATTTGATGCATCCCTATAATCTTAGATGCATTATAACACACCATAATATGTTTTCTAGCTTTTAATCAGATGCATATACATATATTAGATGCATTTCATGATTTCTCTTGTTTTTTGCTCCTCTGCACGTGCCGAAATCATGAAAATCAATTTGCACCATCTATACATCAATTTAACTTTCGAAACTCAATATGTTGCATCTATATGAATAGAAATGCATAGAATGCAAGTTGTTGCATCTCAAATGCGTGGTTTTGGTCACTTCTCACCACTTCTTATTTTAATTTACTTCTCACTGGATCCCTACTCTATATATATATATATATATATAGAATCCGGATCGATTGAGAAGGTTTTTATTTTGAGAAGATTGAGAAGATTTTCAAAAATGATAGATTTTAACTTTGATTCATATTTTTCAAGCGTAAAACTCATTTAATATAATTAAAATTCAAAATGTGTAAACAAAATTTGAATCAATGTTAAAAATCTCTCGATTTTGCGATATATGTAGAATACTGAATCATTTGTACAAATTTAATGAATCATCATAACTCGATTTTAACAATAATTTGTGAATCAAATTTGTGATTTATAGATTCGATTCACCATAAAATGATGTTTACTTGTGAATCAAATAAAAAACATGAATCAATTTGCTCAAACGAAGATTTCTCAATTTTCTCAAAATAAAAACCTTCTCAATGGAACCTGATATATATATATATATATATATATATATATATATATATATATATATATATATATATATATATATATATATATATATATATATATATATATATATATATATATATATATATATATATAGGGGGCCTTTATTTTGAGAACCTTGTTAAGTGCGAGAACTGCGAGAACCCCTTATGTACTCCTATTAATGCATATTGTGCAACATATTAATACAACATACCATTTTTGAATTATTAAACTTTTTTATTTAATCTAAAAGGGTATAATAGTAAAATTCAATTTTATATTATTTTTCGTTTTTTTTTTTTTTTTTTTTTTTTTTTTTTTTTTTTTTTTGGCTTTTTTTTTTGAACATGGATGTTTTAAAACTGATTTAGTGCATATGTGTTTTTATGAATTAATTTTATTATTTTGGTTTTTTGAATATTTTTTTCGACATACATATTTTTCAAATGAAAAGATGCATATGCGTTTTTAGATGATGTAATTTATAACCACCAAAAACATAATGTTAAACACAAAATTAGATATAGATTGAAATACAATTAAAATACAAATTTATAATAAGAAGAAATACATGAATATAATCTATCTTTACACTTGTGCACTAACAATAATTAACGTAAACGGACATATGTGCACAAAACATACGTGTTTGAAGTTTCTCATCATATTATTTTGAACATGTGCGCATGTCTTCCAAAAACATACATGCACGCCTTCCAAGAACATATATGTACTTCCAGCATGTGTGCACGCCTTCAAAGAACAACACGCCTAGAAAAAATAATAGTCAAGATTAAATACTTTTAAAATAAAACTCAAGATAACATAACACACATGGACAAGCTTAAACTAACAAACACAGATAAACACGAGACAAATTTTTTTATATATGCAAAACATATATAATCCAAACACAAAACATATATGTTTTATACGTAAACATATATGTTTTTATACGTAAACATATATATTTTAAACGGAAACATCTATGTTTTATACGTATACATATATGTTTTATACGTAAACATATATGTATAACTCTTTTGTTGATTTTATATCAAACTTAAAACATATATGCATATTAATTTCAAGTTTCTCAAATATCACCAAAACACACATATCCAAAACTACTTGAAAACAAAAATCCAATAGCTATAATTTTAACTAATAATTAGAACTGGACTTTAATATGTAGCTAGAGGGTTGATGTTACTATGTAAAGCCTTGATCATGTATATCAAACTAATCCTCAATATAGCTTCAATTTATAATTTAGACATACATCAACTGGATGCTAAACCAATACTCTATATTGTAAAGTCAAAAAAGTCAAAAAACCCTTTGTATTTAACGCTTATAAAATTTGTAATCACTCATGTCATACCCAATATTCAAGACTCAAACAAAATAATGTGAAGAATTTGCATGAAACAACATATCGCTAGAGCCTATGCCTGACATCAAGATTCTAGTATTTTTTTTCCGGTCATAACTAGATGGGCCAATACAAATAAGAACACTAAATCCTTTATACATCTATGATATATAAATATGAACACAAACATTACAAACTCGTCCAAATTGTTACTCAGTTACCAACACACAAACTCCCAATGTAATAAAAAACACTAGCTCAAGATATATAGGCATATAGCAACAGTTATTATTTTTTAACCTTAAAGCTTCAAATCTTCTATGCATACTTAACTTAATATGATAATATGCGTATCCAACTTAACATGATAATACAAGGAAAAACAAGGATAAAACATTTATAAACAAAACGAATCAATATACTATCAAACATAAGAACATTATCAAAGATGAGCTGCAACATATGTAACACTGATTTAGAGAACATTATCAATATACTATCAAAAAGGGAAGAGAAAATAAAATAACAGTCGATATACACCTGACGGTCGACTCCCATTTCTTGATCTTTTTGCAGCTTTTGCCCACCATATTTTCTACGATGAAACTCACTCTCCTCGTTTCTAATCTCGAGCTCCTTTTCCAGTATTTCGACTTCATACACATGTCTAAACACATGTATTTCTGCATTCAAACTTCATACAATGTAAAATCAACATATAAATATTGTATCCAAACAACCATGTTTTGACATAGGACATAACAAAAATTACATAATGATAAATAATTTGAAACACATTTCCATAAGAGTAGAAGTCAACCTAAGATGTGAATCACTCCTAATTGCTTCCGGTCCTCTTTTCTCTTTCAGCACCAGCAAGATCAACTATGGTAAACATAGCAGTTCTGGATTGAGCAGCCGCATCTTCATCAAAGTTATCAGTCTCACAACGAATATTTATAATGCACTGTGAACGGCTGAAAGAACATAAAAGTATGGGTCATAATCACATTATATACAAACATTAGAATTAATAATACTATCTAACACACAAATGAGAAATAGAAATCAACAATACTAGAAATTACTCCACCTCATATTTCACAATGACATAATCATAAATCTCATGACGTCAAAATTAAATAGATTAAACACCTAGATTTTCAGCCATAGTATATTAATATTAACATATGCAACCTCTCAGCACTCACCTCGACTGAAGATTGGAATTTGTCATAGCCGTAGAACGCTTCAATGTTCCACTAGCAATAGGATTAACCGGTTATATCATAACAGATCTAGAGGGAGGCGGATGAGAGGGTTTGTGAGGGGCGGTTATTAGGTTTTGAGAGAGTATAGGAGATAACCGGTTCCTCTCATCTTTTTAGGGGTAAATACGAAATGTCTGAATTAACCCTTTTAGATTTACAAAAGTTTCCTAATCTTTCTTTTATTGACACTAATGGCACATATCATCTCATCCATTGATCAAACAATCTAACGGTTCAAGGAGGGTTCTCACAGTTCTCGCACTTAACAGAGTTCTGAAAATAAAGATACACTATATATATATATATATATATATATATATATATATATATATATATATATATATATATATATATATATATATATATATATATATATATAGGGAAGGGATCGGGTGGGGATTAAGCTTTTAAGTAGGGATGGTGCGGAAATATCACAGTAGCTTTTAAAAAAAAAGAAATTCAAAAAAATCTGAAAAAATTAAAAACATAAAGAGGATGATAAATTATGAGGAATCGCTGAAAAAAAATTCAAAAAAAAAATCGTTTTCATGATTAAAGGTATTGTGATATTAAGGTCGATTTTGACTTTTTTACAAAAGTCAAGATCTAATCTTGACAAAGTCAAGATCAGATCTTGACTTTTGTAAAAAAGTCAAGATCTGATCTTAATATCACATAAACTTTTTTTTTTTTAAATACAAATTGTTAATATCACACTAACTTTTTTTTTATATCACATTACTTTTTTGTTTTTTTACTAATATTATTGATATCACCGTTCCTTTTTTAATAAAAAAAATATTAATATCACGGTTTTTTTTACTATCACATGCACTTTTTTTCCTTTTTTAATATAATTGTTAATATCACCGTAACTATCATATGTTTTTTTTAATAAAATTGTTAATATCATAGTAACTATCATATGTTTCTTAATATCAAGGTTCATTTTTACATGTAAAAAAACTTAATATCACAGCTTGTTTTATAATATCATCATTTTATAATATCATCATTTTATAATATCACAGTTTCATAATAGCACACTAGGACTCATAAATATCGTTAATATCACGATAGAACTCATAATCAAGAAAACAAAAAGTGCTTAGAAAAATCTGAAAAAATAAAAAAATGAAAGAAGATGACAATAGTAAGGATCCCTCAAAAGGAAAAAAAAATAAAAAAAATCATTTACATGGTTAATTGGTACCGTGAAGTTAGCGCATATCTTGACTTTTTTTACAAAAAGTTAAGATCAGATCTGGAATGGGCGATCCAGATCTGTCCGTACGTCGGCACTAAAATTAAAAATTGGCACATGATCCTCACTATATATATATATATATATATATATATATATATATATATATATATATATATATATATATATATATATAGGGAAGGGTTAATGTGAGAGATTTCTTAAAGTTATAAAAATGAGAACTAATATAGACCGTTAGATCAATTGATTAGTCTTATATGAGATTAACATTAAATGAGTGACATTATAGTCATTAAATAGAGTTTCAAGGGTATTTTAGAGATTTCAGATCTAAAAACATTTTCACATTTTTTAAATGAAATTTTGGTACATTTTATTTTCACCATTACACCAATTTAATTTATACATTAAAAACTGTTTTGATACATACATTACGCCATTTAGTTTATACACAATACTAGATTGTTACACACTTATTAACCAAAATATGATTGGATCCTTTCTTTATACACATTGGTACACAAAACCTCATTATACACACCATTTAAGATAAACACTTATTAAACATTAGAAATTGATAAATCCATTACAGCAACTTTAATACACTCATAACAAAGATACTTGATACGCTACACAGTTGATCAAAAAACTTTCCGCATATCGACAAACTCGCGAGGAAAAAAGTGTATCAGTGATTCACAAGATCGAAAACATGAGTGTGTCACTTATATAATATTCAAACAGCCGTGGTACATATGTAAAATCAGTGATACGCAAGATTGAGAACATAAGTGTGTCATTTATATAATATTCAAACAACCATGGTACAAATGTAAAATCAGTGATACGCAAGATCGAAAACATGAGTGTGTCACTTATAATATTCAAACAACCGTGGTACAAATGTTACTCAGTGATACGCAAGATCAAAAACATTAGTGTATCAAACAACCAATATATCAGCTTGAAGTCATCATTTTAAGGCAAGGCGGTGTCGGTTAAGGCCCATTTTGATATGTACCCACTATAACAGCCTTTTGCCCCTGCCACATCTGAACCCTCGATGTTTCATTGACATTTCCAGCCGAGACGAACAAAAGAACCTTATCTAAACCAATAGACCAATTATCTTATGACGACTACCAACACAAATCTCTTTCTCCTGCTGAAACTATAACCAAATTGATATTTACCCAATGACCCATACAAACTACAACTCGATCTAACCACAATGACCCAACGCAAACTACTACCTGCTAACATTTTTCGTAAAATTAGAAAAATCAGACAAATATAAACACCCCAAAATCAAAACTGTAATCATATGATGAATGACAATGCACGCATCGTGATACACATACGGTGTTACAAAACAGGTGTGCGACTTATTCTAAAACTTATTCTAAAACCTTATTCGAAACAGGTGCGCGACTTAACAGTTTCAGCCCCAAAAAACTTATTTGAAACTACCTCCCGCGAATGAGTCACTCACCTGAAAACAACACATGTGGCCAGAATCAAAGAATCTACGATGGCTTTATCACCTTGAAGTCGTCGTTTTTCGGCAAGGAAACGACGGCTAATTTTTCAAGGTTGTGGTCACAGATCAACCATGGCGGAGGTTATGGTTTCTCACGAAAAATCCGGCGAGTACGATCGTGACAACCGTGAGTCATAGATCGAGTCAAGACAACCGTGATTCAGATAGAGACAATACTGGGTTTGTAAAGAGATGAAGGTTTCACGATCGAGATAATATGCGGCTGTGATTTGTGGTTTAAAACTTTAAATGAAAGGTTTTATTAGAGATAAGGAAATGGAGGTTTGTATATATGGTTGTTGGATGATTAATAAAAAAAGATGTGAGGGAGGATATACAGAGATGGGAGGAAAAATGATGGGAAAGATTTGAGTGATGCGGAGGATGTGGCTCTGGTTGTTGTTGTAACTGAAAGGGAGGTTGTTTAGGTTTTTAAGTTTAGTGAAATTAGAGAATACCTATAATACCCTTTTGTCAATATATTTAATTTTCAGTTTTTATAATAACTAAATTCCACTTGTCAACCTTTGATTGGGTTCTCACTTTTAGAACTTTAAAAAAGTTCTCATTTGATCTCAATTCTATATAGGGTGGCGTTCTTGTGGTGACCAATCTTAAAATAAAAACAATAGGGACTAATCTGGACGGTTGGATGTATCATTTTAGATGGAAATTAGTTTTAATAGACAATTAATACATAATGGCAATTCTGTAAATAAATAAATTATATGTGGCATTTAGATATAACATTGAAACTGATTTGCATGGTTGCGTCATTTTCTCATGTTTTTTCAAAACTGAGATTTTTTTAATTATAAGGTGTGATACATATAATCTTTTTTTTTTTTTTTTTTTTTTTTTTTTTGTTTTGTTTTTTTTTTTTTCTTTTAATATATAGCAAGACTTTCAGATTTAAGGTCAATTTCACCTTTTCATTTTATGAAAAAAGTATTAAAACACATTTTAATATAATCTGGAGCTTTTAATTAAAAACACTTTTGATACACATGAATTTATATATTATTTATACACTAATATTTGATGCACATGTATTAATACACAATTTACTATTTTTTAATATTTTAAAGTATTCATTTTTAATTACCGATTGAGATCTATTATAACATCTCAGAATCTAGCTTTTACATACCATAATAAACTAATGATAATACACATTAAAAGGTAACTCATACATAACAAAAAAATTGTTCATATATTTACAATAAAAATACACATCATCTTATATCATATACTTAGGGTGTGTTTGTTTTTCAAAAAAAGGTCTTACTAGCCCTCTTACTCTTACCAGTAAGAGGTGGGCAGACGTTTTAGTTGTTTGTTTTTTTATCACCAGTCAGACATGGTAAGAGCTAATATGTCTAACTCGGTAAGAGGTGGCGAAAAGATCTTACTACCTCTTATTAACACCCCTTCAACTCATTTATCATCAAAACACTTCAACCCATTCATCTTCAAATTATGCAAAGCTAGATTTTAAATTATTTAATATTAGTTAAGTTACTTAATTGTTGTTTAATAGCGTTAAGCTTATGTTTTATTTTAAGACGATTTATATAATAGCTTTTATTATGTTAAATTTTGAATATGTTTTAAGATAATTTATTTAATGATTTATAATTGTGTTAAATTTATGATAGAAATGTTTTGTCTCAAGTTTACACACTATCTTTTATTAATTGTATTTGCAATAGTTTAATATATACTTAAAAAAGAGAAAATTAAACCATTCAGACAATTATAAAAAACAAACAACACTTTTTCATTTAGATTCAAACATTATAGCCATCTCTTACTAGTAAGATGTGGTAGTCAGATTCAGATGTGAAACATCTTAATCAAACAAACACACCCTTACATTTTCTAGTATACACAACTCAAAATGAAAGCAACGATATTGCAATGATAGATGTAAAAACATAACTTGAGACCTCAGAAAACACTTGCTACATTAATCCATACAACCCACCTCATCATAACTGACACACATATACATCAACTACAGTTGTGTTCAGTTTTTTTAGCGATGCACATATTAACACCAAGAACAACTAATACACGAGCAGCCATGGTTCCAATCAAATTAAAGAATGAGATTTTTTTTTGTAAAAACCTTTTCGATAAGTGATATGCATCACAAATACATCACCAGATCTATACAAATAAGTGACAAACAAGACAAAGCCGCGAGATGCCATTAATCTCACGAGAGAACCCAAGATGTCGCCGTGAGGCCGACATTATAAACGGCACATCTAACCCGCTAAATTTGAACGCCGCAGATCTGTTAAAAATAGAACGAGGGTCTTACAGATCTGCAAACTTATATCCAGATCTGAAAATCCTGTTTAAGAAGTACCGATAAAGGTTGACGAAAAATAATGATTTTCTTCGGAATATATATGGGTTGTAGATTCCGGCACATGGTGGTAGTGGCGTGGTCTGGTGGCGAGTGAATGACGATTTTGTTCGTCTCCTACAATTAACGCCAGAAGACGTTCGTCG
Organism: Chrysanthemum seticuspe; assembly: GCA_019973895.1. Taxonomy (NCBI): domain Eukaryota; kingdom Viridiplantae; phylum Streptophyta; class Magnoliopsida; order Asterales; family Asteraceae; genus Chrysanthemum; species Chrysanthemum seticuspe. Next base: position 192,180,100 of record BPTQ01000004.1, on the reverse strand, counting down.
GAAATAACAACGACAAGGGTTGTAGATTGACGGAATTCACTTGTCAATTATATTTCATGGCACTAGTTTTTACTATTTTAAAGCATTTGTGAAGAAGAGGCAATATGACTATTATTTTTCACGGTGGATTCTTTTGTGGTAGAAAAAAATGGAGTAGTAGTTTTCAAGATGAGAGAGAATGGCATTAAGAAATAAATGGGAATTTATGGTAAAGGTAATGGACGTGTTCAATGTTATGCCATAAATTAAGAGGAGTCCAATACCCATAATACCCCTAAATATATATAAATTAATTTTGGTTTTTCTTTATTGATAACGCCACATGTCTTGTTTTTATTGGTTCCTATTATTTTTATTTTAAAGTTGGTCATCACATGAACGCAAATATATATATATATATATATATATATATATATATATATATATATATATATATATATATATAGAATCCGGATCAATTGAGAATAGTTTAAGATTTAGAAAAATAAGAAACAATCTTAACCCTTTATCTTATCAAATCAAGTCAAGGGTAATATTGGCAATTTACAATTTTTAATAATTAATTAACCTTTAATACATTAATGCAAGCTTTTCGTTTTTGCTCCAATTTCGATTCATTTAATTCATTTAATACATGAATATGAAAATGGCCTTCCGAACCAATTTCGATCCGTTCGGTTTTTGTTTTCTATCCCTCTATCAGTAGTACACGTGTTCCATTATATAAATAAAAATTCTACCATTCACTTAGTTTTAACGTTAGTTTTAGCAATGATTCATAAAACTGTTTTTGTCAACTACATTATTTTTGTTTATTTAGTTGTGCTCAAAATGGCTATCGAACAATAATTAAGTTTCTATACATCTCACAAGTTATATATACATATTATGATTTAGTTGCCTAGTTTTTGTGATTCATAAGATTTGACGTCATCATGGAGTAAAATGCGTAAATTGTCATCAGACTTTTACGATCGTCACTATTGTGTATACGATGATGCCTACATGATTCTATTAACGCACTAAACTTTTTTTGTTAATGATTCACCAATAGAGATATGATTCAAAATTATAAGTCTAACATAGTTTATTGACGATTAACTATCTAATGATTTAACAATTCATTATCAAAATTCGTTAGTGATTCACTATTCAATGATTCATTAATTCGACGATTCATAATTATATGTATCTGATCCATTTAAAACAATCTTCAATGCAAGCGTTTTTTTTACTTCATGAATTATGTATGTGAAGATGGCCTCTCAAGCCAATTTTGTGTTTAATTGTGCCAAACGTACGCTCAACAATTGTTAATTATTCATTAAGGGTAATGATTCATATAAGGGGCAATGATTCATATATTTTTTCTTGGCAACGTTTGAGGTTCTATTAAGCAATGATAATTTAACGTCAACATGAAGTAAGATGTGAGAATTGTCATCCAACTTTTACGATTGTCACATATGTGTAAATAATGATGCCTACATTATATAGTTAAATCATTAACGTTTTTTTAATGATTCATAAATTCAGATACGATTCAAAATTAAAAGACTAACATAATTTATTGATGATTTACTATTGATTTAAAGATTCACTATCACAATTCGTAAGTGATTCAACATTCGGGATTCATCAATTCGATGATTCAGATTTAAATATGATCAATAAAAAGTATACAATAAAGTGGGCCGTTGTAATCGTGAATCAATCTTTAATTGATTGTGAGGCTTAATGTTGCTACAAAGTTATTAATACATATTTAATCATGGATAAAAGAAATACATATTCATTAAATAAAGAAAAGAAAGAAATTTGTGAGCTTTAAAAATTAACGTAGAATACTGGAACCACCATTCGAATAAGTTGGTCATGAATTTAGAATTTTAGATTTTTAGACCCCATAATTGTAGGAGTATTTAATATTAAATTAAAATCTTTCTTAATCTAATTACTTATTTACCCTTATCACTATTTTAAATGATTTATTAAATGATTCAATCTAAATCTTCTCAATCTTCTCAAGTTAAAAACATTTTTAATGGAATCAAAACCTATATATATATATATATATATATATATATATATAGGATAAAGATCAAATAAAAAGACAAATATCCGTAAAAAGATAAAAAGATTTTTTTTTCAAAAAAAGTTCACAAAAAAATCCCAAAAAATCCCACAAGATCGGGTATGATGGTGCATGAAAAAGTTGTGAAAAACTTTTTTCTAAAAGTGGATATTTTTTCCGAAAAAAAATTATGAATATACGTTTGCGCATTAAATCTTTTTTTTGTGCATCAAAAATTGGTTTTTGCACCCAACTTCTTTTGACTTTTTTCATCAAAATAACATTGCGCATAAAACTAAAACAAGTTAAAAATTTTGTGCATCAAAATTTTTTTGCGCATCAAAATTCGTTTTTTGTGCATTAAAAAAAACGTATCAAAACTCAAAATTATAAAAAATGTTTTCACAAAAGTTTTATGCACCAACATACCCGATCTTGTGGGATTTTTTGGGAATTTTTCGTGAACTTTTTTTGAAAAAAAAATCTTTTTATTCTTTTTACGGATATTTGTCTTTTTATTTTAACTTCACCCTATATATATATATATATATATATATATATATATATATATATATATATATATATATATATATATATATATATATATATATATATATATATATGAATCCGGATCGATTGAGAAGGTTTTTATTTTAAGAATATTGAGAAGGTTTTCAAAAATGATAGATTTTTAACTTTGATTCAAGATTTTCAAACGTAAAACTCATTTTAATGTTATGTTAATCCAAAATGTGTAAAAAAATTTCGAATCAATGTTAAAAAAATCTCTCGATTTTGCGATATAAGTAAAAAACTGAATCTTTTGTACACATTTAAGGAATCATTAGCTTTACTCGATTTTAGCAATGATTTGTGAATCAAACTTGTGATTTATAGATTTGATTCACTATAAAATTATGTTTACTTGTGAATCAATTGCTCAAACGTTGATTTCTCAATCTTCTCAAAATAAAAACCTTCTCAATGGAATCGGAGCCATATATATATATATATATATATATATATATATATATATATATATATATATATATATATATATATATATATATATATATATATATATATATATATATATAGGGAAGGGATCGGGTGCGTTCCTGCTTTAAAGTACGGATGGTACGGATGAATGTCAGCCGCACGATCAAGCGTCCATCTGATCTACGTTAAAAAAAACGCGGTGGCATTTTCGTAATTAATCTATATTATTATAATATCAGTGTAGATCAGAATAACAAAACATACAAAAACATAAACTAAAAAAAAAATCTAAAAAAAAAAATCTAAAAAAAAATGATTTCATCAAGTTTAAGATTTGAAGAAATAAACGAAGGTAAGTTTCTTAATTTCGAATTTAAGAATTTTTTTATGATAGTTAGTCTGATATTAGGGATATCTGATGATAGATAATCTGATATTAAGAATATTGCTATTCTGATATAATTCAAACTGAAGATAGCTATTCTGATATTAACATAATTAATTTTTTTCTTAAGATACTTATTCTGATATTAATTTTAACCGAAGCTTTCTAATATGATATTAAGATATTTCCATTCTTATTAACATTTTTATTAAATGAATATAGCTAATTTAACATTAACACAATAAAAAATTCTTAAAAATTTTATTCAGATATTAAGATATTTTCGTTTTCGTTTTCATTTTTATTCTGATATTAACGGTGTCTAAAACTGAAGTTAATAAGGTTCTGTTATAAATATACTGATTAAAAATTTCTTAACATTTTTTATTCAGATATTAATTGTAAACTGAAGATTACTTGTATGATATCAATAAATTTACGTTTTCGTTATCATTTTTATTCTGATATTAAAGGTGTCTGATGAGAGCTAATCTGATATTAACGAATTCCCTTTTTCTTAACATTGTCATTCTGATAATAACTATAAGAAAATTCTTTTTTTTATTTATGTGCTTATTCTGATATGTAAACTCAAGATTGCTTATATCATATTAAGATCTTTAATTTTTTTCGTTATAATGTTTATTTCTGATATTAATTGTGTCTGATGATACCTATTCTGATATTAACGAAATTTCGATTTTCTTATCATTTTTATTCTGTTAATAATTATAAAAATGTTAATCAATTATAAAAATGATAATAATTGTAGTTAATCAATTATTAAGAAATTTCTTTCATGTTTATAAATTGTCTCTGAAAAATTATTATGATAGGTAATCTGATATCAAGAAATTTCTTTCATGTTTATAAATTGTCTCTGAAAAATTATTATGATAGGTAATCTGATATCAAGAATTATTAAGAAATTTCTTTCATATTACTTACTTAATAAATTTGATAAAGTAGTTAATTCAGATAATCTGATAATTAATTCAAATTAGTACTAGTAGCAAAAAATAGTAACTTAGTACTAGTAGCTGATAGTTAATCTGATATTAAAAAATCTTAACTATCGGCTTGTTATATAAAACAGAAGGAGAAGAAATATTAGTTGATGAAGAAGAAAGTTCAGCAGTGGATGATTTTTTGTCTGATTATAAGCAAAAAATGCGAAAATGCTTGAGCCAAGTTAAACAAGAAATTAAGGCTGCAAATTCTTTATTAACTGAAACATTAAAATATTTGACATGCGGCAATTATCATTATGACACAACAAATATATGTGTGCTACACTACCATCTCAAAAAGCTGGAGAAAAGAATGGAAGTATTTGAAGATTTTTCTATTTGTGACAGTCACATTTACTTTGATTTGCTAGAATACGATAAGGATCAGGTATTATTGCTTTATATAATCATAATAAAGTTTTGCATATGCTATTACAAATTTATAAAAAAATTTGATATACTATCTATTTCTTGTATAGATTCATGAAACTTGTCTAGACAAAGTAAGAGTGATAGTTGATGCTGGAGCTTTGATGATTGTAAATGCTGTTAAAGAATTTAATTTGCCACCTTTGAAAGATGAAATACATCCAGCTATATGGGAAGCTCTTTGCAAGATAAGCAACGAAATTAAAGATATTAGAGATCCAAATTTTTTTACATTTGAAGATGTAGAAATATTTGATAAGTGTGCAGAAGAGGCAACAAGAAAAAAAAATGGTCGATGATGTTAGTCAGATTTTAATTGTCCTTATTCTTATGTGATATTAAGAAATTTTGATATTATTTCTGATGATTTAGAGAGATATTAAGAAATTTCTGATTTTTGTAATATAGATTTTATTATTCAGAAAGGAAGACTGTCTGATGATAGTAAACTGTATGGTACTCGCAATTTTAATATCAGAACAAGTTTGGTGTAACTAAAATATTACTGCTGCTGCAACAAATTTTTCTGCTGCTGCAAACAAATTTTTCTATTGCTGAACAGAATATTTTATGTTGGTGATTCTATTGCTAATAAAAAATTTCTACTTCTGTTTCTAGTATAGAATTTAAATGTGACAATCATAGCGTAAAAAAAGACATTAATATCAGAATTACTATGACTTGTTGAAATAGATATATACATAATTCTTCATTTAAGAATTATCTTGAGTACATTACACACTCGTCTCAAACGCTCAATCATTTATATCACAAAAGCGTGAGCAGCAACAGTTATCAAAACACGATTCAAAATTTGAAACCAAAATAAAAAACACCAACAAAACAAATATATATTCTTCATAACCTATCTTGACTATGTTACGTCCTCGTCTCGAACGCTCGTTCATTTTTTTTCCCGAAGAACCAAGCATATTCGAGAATTGAGATACTGATGCTCCTTTCAATGGCAATATTATCAAATCTTCTGGAGAGATTGTGATATTTATCTGTTGACATTCCAGCTGCTTAGATTTGATAAAATTCGGTAAAATATTTAGGTTTCATTGTGATAATTGCTAACCTTTTTGTAAAAAGGAGCTTCCATAGATTAACACTTCAAAGAAAAAAAAAAAAAAAAAAAAAAAAAAAAAAAAAAAAAAAAAAAAAAAAAAACTTTTCTTAAAAAAGATATGTAATATTCCCTTTTTTTAAACACTTTTTTTTTTACATTATTGAAGTGGGAATGATCAAATTTATATAGCAAAATAAGGATAAGGTTGTTGTCGAAATTTATTTCAAAACTAATAAATATAAACTGACATTGGTAGGTATATTTTCTGACATTATATTAAAATCAACTTTAAAGATTAAAACAGACAGTGATATTTTGTGCCTCGAGAAGATATCTTTAACCACTATAAAAATAGTATCTGACAAACAAACTATGATATTAAGACAATTTAAAGATTAAAACAGAAGACTCTGATATTAAGATTAAAACAGAAGACTCTGATATTAAGACAATATCATATATTAAAGACAACTAACTTTGATATTAAGACAAATATCATATTTGACTATCTGTTTGACTAAGAAAAATACATATATTATGAAATTTAAATACACTGTGATATTAAATAAAAATAGAACAAGTAACTCTGATATTTGAGTATTTGAAGTATATTATGTTTTGTGTATGACTTTTCCAGTATGAAACAACAAATATAATCATAGTATATTATTCGATTTTCTAGATTACGATAAGGATCAGATATTATTGCTTTATATAATCATAGTTGATGCTGCAGCTTTGATGATTGTAAATGCTGTTAAAGAATTTAATTTGCCACCTTTGAAAGATGAAATACATCCATCTATATGGGAAGCTCTTTGCAAGATAAGCAACGATATTAAAGATATTAGAGATCCAAATTTTTTTAGTCAGATTTTAATTGTCCTTATTCTTATGTGATATTAAGAAATTTTGATATTATTTCTGATCATTTAGAGAGATATAAAGATGTAGAAATATTTGATAAGTGTGCAGAAGAGGCAACAGGAAAAAAAAATGGTCAATGATAGTATTACTGCTGCTGCAACAAATTTTTCTGCTGCTGCAAACAAATTTTTCTACTGCTAATAAAAATTGTATGGTTCTCCCAGTTTTAATATCAGAATAAGTTTTAGTGCAAGTAAATATAGAAATTAAATGTGACAATCATATTAAAATATAAATTTAAGTTATCATTGATTTTCATAGCATAAAATGTAAAAAAAAGATATTAATATCAGAATTACTATGACTATGTTGAAATAGATATATGCATAATTGCATTTTACATTACACAGCAGTTGTTTTTCATACTGAAAGTCATACATAAAAAGACATCAAAAAATAAAAAAACATTAGCAACTACTTGATTGTCATCTTCATCGTAATTATAAACTCATTCCTTGATCCCACTTCTTTCACCCAAAACCTCTTCTGCTTCATCAACTGTGACTACTGCAAAGCATGATCATATAGCATCATTTCTAAGCTTTGTTGATGAAACTGGAAAAACAAAAATGTTCAATGACATATGATTTTGATAGAATAAGGTTTTAAAAAGCAACAAAAAAACTGTTTGCAGCTTTATACAGATTATCATACACCATTGATTATTCTTGAAGATGAAATACTTAAGGGTTTAGGATTTAGGGTTTTGGGTAACACTTAGTGAGACAACTTGATGATTTGTAAGAAAAATTGTTTACTTGTAAGTTGTTTCACTTTCAATATTCGGTAAAATATCTAGATTTCATATATTAACGAAGCAAAAAAATAAAATTATACAGCAAAATGATCATCAATCTTTTATCATGAGTTGATTGCTTGGTGTGTTTTTTTGTGAGATCGGAAATGGTCATATTTATAGAGGAAAAATAATAAGTTTTATATGTACTATAAGAAAAATACAAGTAGGACTTTTGATACTCTGACATTAACACAAATATCATATATTAAAAATATGAAATTAAAAAAAAAATATACTGCTGTAAAAAGAAAAATTACTACTGCTTACAAATTACTATATTAAATTATTTATAGAGGAAAAATAATAAGTTTTATATGTCAAAGTTTAAAATTACTACTGCTTACAAAGATATTAAATTATGTCTTAGAATAAGTTTAATATCACAGTACATTAAAGTTGTTTTTAAAGTAAAACCTCTTTATTAAAATAAACAATACAAAAATAACATAACTAAATTAAAATTATTTAGTAAATTTAAATAAAAAAATATATATTTTAAAAACCAACATAATTGAAAAACTATATTAAAATTAAATGAAAAACTTTGACATTGATTGATATTTTAAGTCTCGAGGAAGAATTTTTCATCACTATCTGACATGTATGTCAGTATGTTATTGAATATAGATTAAAATTACTTAATAAATATATACGTCAAAGCCAAAACTAAGTCTGATATTAAGACAATATTAATATACATATCTCTTTAGAACATGCAATTATAAAAAAAAAAAAATTGATTTTATTTTTAAATAGGAATGTGAATAATAATTTTTTGTTTTAGAAACTCTGATAATAAAACAAAGTCATATATTAAGACAACTAACTCTGATATTAAGGAAATATCGTATATTAAAAAATATGAAATTTAAGTAACATCTTGTTATCTAATTAAATTAAAATTATATTCATTAATGTCTTGTGTATTGTCAAAATCAACTTTTAAAGATTAGAACAGACAGAGTGATATTTTGTGTCTCGAGGAGATATCTTTAACCACTATAAAAATGGTATCCAACATTTATGTCAGTTTGAAATTACTTAATAAATGTATAATATGCATAGTCAAACAAACAATGATATTAAGACAATTTTATTATGTATACGTCATAGAAGATTCAATTATAAAATTTTCTCTGATTTTTTTTTTTTTTTTTAGACTCTGATATTAAGACAATATCATATATTAAAGACAACTAACTTTGATATTAAGAAAAATATCATATATTAAAAATATATGTAATTTAAACACACTGTGATATTAAAATAAAAAAAAATAACAATTAACTCTGATATTTGAATATCTGTTTGGCTTAAGAAACTATAATAAAAATACAAGTATGTCAGTGTGATATTAAATAAACTATTAAGACAACTAAATTTGATATTAAGAAAAATATCATATATTAAAAAATATGAAATTTAAATAAAAATTTCAATGGTAATTATTCTGATACTTTATCTTCTAACACAGTGTGATACTAAAATAAAAAATGGAAACAACTAACTATCACATTAGAAAATGCAATTATAAATTTTCCTTTTATTTTGTTTTTAAATACGATGTGAAGATTAATATTTTATTTCAGAAATAAAAAAATTATTTACTAGAAAAAAAATTATTTACTAGAAAAATTATTTGTGATATTAATAGATAGAAAAAAAAAATCTAAGTGTTATTTACTAGTGCTCATTCAAGTTTTTTATATGTTTTTTTGATATGATATTATTGAAAGTTTAACATCACTGTACAAGTGTACATCAACAATTTGTTTATATAGTGTTTCAAATTCAACCCTTATCCAGAAACGATATACTGAATATAAAAAACCTAACGTAAATCCTCATTTCCATAACTCAAAAAGACAAATCCAACTTCCAATAATACCATGTTGATCAATCGTATTAGCAACATGCCCGATATAGTGATCACTAATATTTTGAATCGTTTGCCTTTGTTAGAAGCGGTGAGAACCTCTAGTTTAGCGCGAAACTGGAGGTCTAAGTGGACATTGCTCACCGATGTCATAATTGATGAGGATTTCTTTTATTATTTAACATATGAGTTTGATGGGAAGCTTGTTACTAGACTCTTAAAATGGCTTATAGGTCCAATAAGAAAGTTTGTCTTCTCTGTAGAGCCAATATCAATGATTGGAAGACACAACTTTCATTATGAAGAGATTCGAGACTGGCTCTTGTTTTTGGCTGAACATGGAACTGAGGAGTTGATTATTACAAACTGGTATGGTGACCCAGTTACGATCCCAACCCAACTTTACTCTCGTATCGAATTGAAACATATGGTACTACATTTTTGTGCTATGGCTACTTTGGAATATTTTCATGGCTTCCCAAATCTACTGAGCTTAGAATTAATTCATGTAAATTTCCTAAGCGGTGCAGTTTGGGACTTTATTGCTGGTTGTCCCTCACTTGAGTCTCTTAAAATGAATCGTCCTAGTACAAACGAGATGAGACTATGGGATATTGCAAAACTTAGGAATTTGAAGAAGTTGGATTTGAGATTCTGTCTTTATAATGTTGTGACGACAATCACAACATCCGATATCTTTCAACTGACGAGACTACAAAATCTTGAGACTCTTTCATTGGAATTTGGTGATTGCACGGTAAGAACAATCTGAGTTTTACAACTTATAATTACAATGTTAAAGAAATTTGTACACACTAATGAAATTTAATTTTTAAAACTTGTTGTAGTTGATACATGAAGCTAATTCTAGGATGAATGATCCTTTTGTATCCCTGATTAACCTTCAGCTGTCCGATGTCGATTTTGGGAATAGTCTTATGGTAGAGTTCACCATTGTAATGATTCGGGCATCTCCAAATTTGAAAATGCTGGATACCAGAGTAAGTGTAATGTTGTATTGCATATGTATCAAATAAACATTACTAAATTGCCATGTTTCGTATCCCAACACTATTTCATTTTTCAGGCTGCAAACACGCTTAGTGTTTTACCTTTGGAAAAATTTTCTAATGTTGTAGATAGAAACACATTCAGCCATGGCCAGCTACAGACCGTGGTATTTCAATATTTTCCTAGAACAGAGCATGAATTAACTTTAATAAAGTGTATACTTGCGTGTTCCCGGATGCTAAAGACAATCAATATCAGGCAAAGCGATAGGAGTCATGATAGGAATGAAAATATCAAAAACAACTGGGAGTTGGCTAGGAAGCTTTTGAAACTCGAACGAGCTTCCCCCAGAGCCATGGTAGATTTCTTTGAGTGATTTTAGTTTATTTGTTGGTTGAACAGGCTATGCCAATTCATATTGTAATAATAATTGGTTTTTAACTTTATGTTCTTCTTCATCTTAAATTCTTGCATTGAATTTGAATTTTAAATAGTATGATAATATCATAATATATGAATTGATTAATCTTTGAAATTTTACCAACTCTAATATTAATTGAAATATTACTAACTCTGATATTAAGACACTCTGATAGTAATACAATATCATATATCTATACAACTAACTCTGATAGTAATACAAATATTGTAATACTTTGACTTAAATTGATATTTTAATATTTGACATGTATGTAAAGGCAAAACTAAGTTTGATATTAAGACAATATTAATAGATATACCTCATTATAACATGCAATTATAAAGAAAAATTAAAAAATAGGATGTGAATATCAATATTTTGTTTAAGACACTCTGATATTAAAATAGTGTGATATATTAACACAACTAACTCTGATATTAAGTCAATATCATTTATTAAAAAATGTGAAATTTAAAAAAAAAAAAATCAATGGTAACAAATATGATAATTAATATAAATAACATCTGAAATATATGTCAGTTTCAAATTACTTAATAAATGTAGACTAACTATGATATTAAGAGAATATTAATATGTATACGTCATAGAACATGCAAAATAATAAATTTTTTTGATTTTGATTTTAAATATTTTGTTTCAAAACTATGATATCAACAGAATATCATATATTAAGACAACTAACTCTGACTTTGATATTAAATCTGATATTAAAAAAATATCTTTATAAAGAAAAGTAATTCTTATATTAAGACAATATTAATTTTAAATAGTATGATAATATCATAATATATGAATTGATTAATCTTTGAAATTTTACTAACTCTGATATTAATTGAAATTTTACTAACACTGATATTAATACAAATATCTTGAATGTCAAAAATATACTTAAAAACAACACGAATTAAAAAAAATCAACATTATCGAAAAACTATATTAAAATTTAATGTAAAACTTTGACTTAAATTGATATTTTAATTTAATGTAAAACTTTGACATGTATGTAAAGGCAAAACTAAATATGATATTAAGACAATATTAATAGATATACCTCATTATAACATGCAATTATAAAAAAAAATTAAAAAATAGGATGTGAATATCAACTAAATCTGATATTAAGTCAATATCATTTATTAAAAAATGTGAAATTTTAAAAAAAAAAAAAAAAAAAATCCTAATCTACAAATTTACATTCTGAAATATATGTCAGTTGCAAATTACTTAATAAATGTAAACTAACTATGATATTAAGAGAATATTAACATGTATTCGTCATAGAACATAAAAAAAAATAATAAATTTTTTTGATTTTGATTTTAAATATTTTGTTTCAAAACTATGATATCAACAGAATATCATATATTAAGACAACTAACTCTGACTTTGATATTAAATCTAATATTAAAAAAATATCTTTATAAAAAAAAGTAATTCTTATATTAAGACAATATTAATTTTAAATAGTATGATAATATCATAATATATGAATTGATTAATCTTTGAAATTTTAATAACTCTGATATTAATTGAAATTTTACTAACTCTGATATCAAGACACTCTGATAGTAATACAGTATCATATTATGCAACTAACTTTGATAGTAATACAATATCTTGAATTTCAAAAAATATTGAAACTTACTCATTAAAAATATTGAAATTTACTACGTCATAGGCCAACTAACTCTGATATTAAGAGAATATCAATATGTATACGTCATATTAAATTTTTAATATCCAAAATATTAAATTTGTTTGATTTTGATTTTAAATATTAACATAATATTAAGACAACTAATATTTTAAATAACTATATTTATGAAATATGAAAGTTATATTCATTAATTTTTGCGTATAGACAAAATCAACTTTGAAGATTATCTATCATATATGTTAGTTGGAAATTACTTTAATTTCTTTGACTTTCTATGACATATATGTCAGTTGGACATAAAAGTAAATATTTCGAGTTTCAAGAAGATATTTTTCATCATTATAAAATCTGACATGTATCTTAGCGTGTTATGAATCTAAGTTTCCAACAGATAGTCAAACTAGTTAATGAAACAGATATGCAAATATCTATACGTCATAGGCCAACTTACTCTGATATTAATAAAACATTAATATATATACATCATATATATTTTACAAAAAATATTAAATTTGTTTCATTTTGATTATAAATATTTTGTTTCAAAACTATGATATTAACAGAATATCATATATTAAGACAACTAACTCTGATATTAAAATTTTGATTTTGTTTTTAAATAGAAAGGGAAGCTTAATATTTTTTCTCACAAAATCTGATATTAAGAAAATATCTTTATTAAGAAAAGTAACTCTGATATTAAGACAATAATAATTTAAAAATAATATGTATTATATTTAAAATTTTAAATAACTATATTTATGAAATATGATAACTATATACATTAATTTCTTATGTACAGTCAAAATCAACTTTAAAAGATTATCTGACATATATGTCAGTTGGACATAAAAAGTAATATTTTGTGTCTCGAGGAGGTACTTTTCATCATTATAAAATCGAGGAGGTACAATAAAAACACAATAATATATTAAAAATTGTCAAAATTAAACACCAAACTTAAAAAAGGTTTTGATAGAAAGTGATGATTAATATTTTTTCTTAGAAAATCTGACATTAAGAAAATGTCTTTATTAATAAAAGTAACTCTGATATTAAGACAATAATAATTTAAAAATAATATATGTTATATTTAACATTTTAAATAACTATATTTATAAAATTTAAAATTTATTTTAAAATAAAGTTTATTTTAAAAGTTACATGCCGTGAATAAGTCTATATATAACATTGATATTGAAAGTAATGTCTCATTTTTCGAGTTGTCGTGTTAAAAATAATAAACTCTTTTTTCAAAATGAGTAATGGTTTCGTGCCATTTACAGAGGTGCCTCCATCAATTATTATTCATATCTTACAATCTATGCACAATTCAACTCGTGATAGGAACCATTTCCAGGAGACATTAGAAAGTATACCCAGTATACCATCATATTTAGTTCATTTTATCATGGGAAGGTATCGTGAAGATGTTCTCCAACTTGAAGAACAAGATATAGTTGAAATAATTGGTGTTTCAGAACAAAATATGATTTTTGATGGTTCGGGATTGACAAAAGAAACTATAAGGAAAAATCTTCATGACAATATAATGCTTGACAAGCTTGAAGGCGTTTGTGCGATTTGTTTAGAAGAATACAAAGAATATGAAAGCATAAGCACATTGATTTGCAGCCATGAGTTTCATGCAGATTGTATTAGACGTTGGATGCTACACAAGAACATTTGTCCATTATGTAAAAGTGTCGGACTGAATATCTAATAGTATTATTTAATATCACAGTAATGTTATTTCTTATGTAATATTAATTTTTGTTTTGAAAATTTTATATAATGTTAATTCTATATATATTTTACTTCACTTATTGTTATAATAAAAATTAATAATGTAATGTAGTGTTAAAAGTTTATCTTAAAAGGAATAAGAAATATAACAAGAACAGACAACTAATATTGAAAAATACAATAACAATTGATCTTTATCTTCATATAATTCTTCATCTTCATTTCTTTTTAAAAATCTTCATCTTCATCTTCCATAATTGATCTTCAACTTCATGTTCTTCCCGTTTCTTACATTATACGAGTAATAACTTTTATTAGGAGTAGGCACACAAATATACCTTGTATCAACAATGCTGGACTTCCATCTCTCGGGTTTAAGGTCTTGTCTATCATTACACATGTGGCACCATTTTGTATCTACACAACATGCAAGAAGTACCATTTAATATCACAGTAATGTTAATTCTTATGTAATGTTAATTCTTGTTTTGAAAATTATCATGTTCTATTTAATAAAATTAAAAGTTTATCTTAAAATAAAATTAAAATTATCATGTTCTTATAATAAAATTATCATGTTCTATTTAATAAAATTATCATGTTCTATTTAAAAGTTTTGAAAATGAAATGTTAATTCTATGTTATTTTACTTCACTTATTCTTATAATAAAATTATCATGTTCTATTTAATAAAATTAAAAGTTTATCTTAAAACGAATAACAAATATAACAAGAACATACAACTAATGTTGTAAAATATCTTCAGTTAAGACACAGATAATTTTAATCTTCATATAAAATCTTCAACGACTTCATATATGGCTGAATTTGGTAGTTTTTGATGAAGAATATACACCTTCAAAAAAATATTGTCTTCAATCTGATCATGATACATATTTGTAGTTTGGAATAACTCATCACCTTCCAAAATAACCAAAATTGGATAATAATGTTATCCAAAATTGGATAATAATGTTATCAACAAATGCTTTGTTAGAAAAAGCAAAGTTGAAGTTACAAATACTTTCGGTAGAATATCTAGATTTCGATTAAAAAAATAAAGAAATAAAAAAATCTTCCAAAGATAATAAATTATCGATGATACGAAAAAATAGATTTTTAATATAAAAACAATCATTATATTAAAGTTGCAAAAAAACATGAAATGAAAATGAAGAAAATTTTTGTTATTTTTTTCTATGTGTTATTGATGAAATATTTATAGGCAAAAAAGACAGTCATTTGTACAAACGAATATAGAGAGCCCTTAAAAAATAAATAATATTTAAAGTACAACTGCTTACTTTATTTGTTCATATTAAAATATTTTTATGTTTTTCATATTAAAGGCTATGTACGTTATTTTTAAAGTACAAGTGCTCAGCTGTAGTGGTATTTTTTCGTGGTATTTTTATTTTATTTTAGACTGTTTTTTTCGTAAATAATATTCTTAATAATAAAAGAAAAAAATTAATACTAGTTGCATAATTAATAATATTCTTAATAGTATATTAATAATTATATCCGAGAATCAGGTAAAATATTTTTCATAAGCTATTTTGAGTACGTTGCGCGTCATCTTGGACGTTCATACATTTCTATCACAAAAAACTGAGCAACAAAGGTTATCAAAACACATTTCAAAATTTGAAACCAAACAAAAAATATTCTTCATAACCTATTTTGAGTAGGTTACTCCTTCATTTTTTTCTCATAAAATGGCGATGGTAGATGAGCCAATAATGCATCATTGTAATATTATATTATTCATAACATTCCTTTTCGTGTTCGTCTTTCTTCATAACAACCATATCCGAGAATGCCAAAGGAATTGAGACTCTGATCCTCCTTTCGAATGCATCATTGTAATATTATATTATTCATAACATTCCTTTTCGTGTTCGTCTTTCTTCATAACAACCATATCCGAGAATGCCAAAGGAATTGAGACTCTGATCCTCCTTTCGAAGGCGATGGTAGATGCACCAATAATGCATCATTATACTATTATCAAATCTGAACTATAAGCAATCTCTATCTGGTGTAGATCATCTTTTGGAGAGATTGACATACCAGTTGACATTTTAGATGCTTTAGATTTGATAAAATTCAGTAAAATATTTAGGTTTCAGTGATAATTTAAATAAATACTCTAATTCCTCCATAATCAACAATAAGAGGTATAAAAATAAACTGCCCTTCATGAGTAATTAAAATATGCATTTCTGAAATCATAAAAAAGAAGAAGAACATATAATCAGTCTAAAGAATTAAATAAACATAAATTATAAAGTTGTAAACAAAAACACAAACCTTTTTGTTGAAAATAGCTTACTTAGATAAACACTTCTAAAAAAAAACCTTTTCTTAAAAAAGAGATATAATATTCCTTTTATTTAAACAATTTTTTTGAGTACATTTTTGAAGTGGGAATGTTCAAATTTATATTGCAAAAATAAGGATAAGGTTGTTCCTCAAATTTATGTGTATCGTCTAGTCTTCTTACCCATGTGTCTTTTTTCTGACATTATATATTAGGTGATAAAAAAACAAATTTAAGTTACTGTGATATTAAATAATTTTTAAATACCATTCGAAATTTACATACTATTATAACTATGACATTTACATACTATGATAATAATAATATAATAGTTATTATAAATAATTTTTAAATATTATCTGAAATTTAGATATTATGATATCATTTAAAAGTGTGAAATTTTCATAGTAATATAATATTGAAACTTAAAGTATTAAATTTGCCGATTCTAAAAAAAAATGAAATGTAAATTAATTAAATTTATAGCTAAAAATAAAAAACAAAAATATGTATACGTCATAAGATTTTAAATATCACAGTACATCAAGTAAACACATTTATATTAAAAATAAAAAACAAAAATTAATATGATAATTATATTCATTAATGTCTTGTGTATTGTCAAAATCAACTTTAAAGATTATCACAGATAAAGTGATATTTTGTGTCTCGAGGAGGTATCTTTAATATGATAATTATATACATTTACTTTTAATAAATGTAAACAGATATTCAAATATGTATACATTATAAGCCAACTAAAAGTCTGATATTTAATACATTATTAATATAACAGCTAACTCTGATATTAAGATAATATTATAAAGAAAATTTGATATTAATACAATATTAATATCTTGTTTCAGTCATTCATTTTATAACAACTAACTCTCATCTTAAATTCTTGCATTTAATTTGAATTTTAAATAGTATCATAATATCATAATATATGAATTGATTAATCTTTGAATTTTTAATATGCAAAATATTATTTTTGTTTGATTTTGATTTTAAATATTAAAATAATATTAAGATAACTAATATTTTAAATAACTATATTTATGAAATATGATAGTTATATTCATTAAAAATAATATGTGTTATATTTAATATTTTAAATAACTATATTTATGAAATATGATAACTATATACATTAATTTCTTGTGTACAGTCAAAATCAACTTTAAAGATTATCTGATATATATGTCAGTAGGACATAAAAAGTAATATTTTGTGTCTCGAGGAGGTACTTTTCATCATTATAAAATCGAGGAGGTACAATAAAAACAGAATAATATATTAAAAGTTGTCAAAATTAAACACCAAACTTAAAAAAGGTTTTGATAGAAAGTGATGATTAAAAAAAAGACATAGTATATGAATTGATTAATCTGTGAAATTTTATTAACTCTGATATTAATTGAAATAAATGTTCCAAAATTAATATAACATTTTTTAAAATAATATAATTAACCTTTAAATTATACATGGAAAATAAAATTTAAATATGATATTAATATTATTTTTATTACAGATAAAGTGATATTGTATTGTCAAATCATTTTAAATAGTATCTGACATTGATAGCTCAAATATCATTTTGAAAAATATCTGCTATATAATATAAGTTAGTGTGATATTTTGAAAAATATCAAATATCATTGATACTATTTTAATTTAGTGTGATATTAAGTTAGTGTGATATTATGTTTCTGACATATAACATTTTTTAAAATAATATAAACTTCTAACTTAAACATATTTATTAAAATAAATGTTCCAAAATTAATATAACATTTTTTTAAATAAAAAATTAAATATTATAACAAAAGAAACACACAAAACATAGCATATCTTGGTAGGAATTCACTGAAAATAAACTTTAATTAATTTATATTTTAATAAAAACCATTAAAAATTAAAATTTTTCTACAATAACAATTGATCTTCACCTTCATATTATTCTTCATCTTCATTTCTTTTTAAAAATCTTCATCTTCCATAATTGATCTTCAACTTCATGTTCTTCCGTTTCTTATATTATACGAGTAATAATTTTTCAAAATGATGTACTCTCCCCATTCAGAATCTGAATCTGAAGAGATTGAAACACTTGTTGCATCTGCTCCAAGCCTCATAGAACTGGTTTTGAAGCTGAATATGAATGTTCTGTACAAATGCTTTGTTAGATTGCATTTGAAACGAATGTTATCAACAAATGCTTTGTTAGAAAAAGTAAAGTTGAAAAGTTAGTTGAAGAAAAACTTATACGGTCCTGAAATATAATGATTGATAAACATTTTTTTCTTCAATAACAAATACTTTCGGTAGAATATCTAGATTTCGATTTAAAAAATATAGAAATAAAAAAATCTTCCAAAGATAATAAATTATCGATGATACGAAAAAATAGATTTTTAATATAAAAACATTCATTATATTAAAACTGCAAAAAAAACATAAAATGAAAATGAATAAATTTTTTTTTATGTTTTTCTATGTGTGATTGATGGAATATTTATAGGCAAAAAACATAGTGATTTGTACAAACGAATATAGAGATCCCTTAAAAAACGAATAATATTTAAAGTACAACTAATTACTTTATTTCCTTATATGCTCAGATGTAGTGGTAATAATATTCTTAATAGTATTTTAAGAATAAAAATATTATATTTAGTTAGTATTAATTTTTTTTATTAAAATACAAACATTAATATGATATTTTTTATATATAATTCAATTTAAATTATCTAACTTTGATATTAAGATAATATCATAATTAAACAATAAAATTTGACATGTCTCAATAAACAGATCTCTATATACTATAACATAAAGATAGTGTCACAGATCTATATACGATATCATTTTAAAGTTAATTATAGTCTCATTTATTTTACTTACTGACTTTCTTCTATAATTATAACATAATTACAGTTTAAAATAACAAATTAATACTATAATAGAATTATAGTTTCAATCTATTAAATTTAACTTAATATATATTTTTTATAGTATAATTACAAACATAAAATTATTTTTTTTAATTATGATTGATTTATATTATAAAAATAAGAATTTTATGATAATTCTTATAATAATGGTGATGTAGACTCGTATATTCCTTTATTTCATTAATCAACATGAAATTTATAATAAGCAAAAAATTCCCTAGAGATATAAGCAAACATGTTTAGTGATACAAAAAACGGATATTTATAAGGTAGTTAGTGTGTATCTTTTTGTATTTTTTTTTAAATAAGTAAAAGTAAAATACAAAAAAAACGTCAAAATTATATTACTTACAAAAATATAATTTTTAGATAAAAAAGCATAGTAGCTATT
>BPTQ01000004.1:192140676-192155254 GCA_019973895.1 Chrysanthemum seticuspe | reverse complement strand
CAGTAAAACAACCACAACCACAATAAAATCGCAGTACAACCGCTTACTAATATTTAATTTGTAAATTTAGTAAATACTTAATTATAGCTCCTAAATTATTAAGTATATATAAAGTACAACTTCTTGTTGTCTTAAAATATATGATTTCTAAAGTACAAATAGTTAATTTCAAATAAACTGCTGTTGCAACAACAAAATACATAATGCAACAAATGTTCCTACTGTAGCAACAAACAAATGTTTTGTCACATTTAATGATTTAAGAAAAGAAAATTTAAACTTACCAGATTAACTGTCGATAGATTATTACAATTCAGAAAATTATTGCATGCAAAATTGATTGCATTCAAAAATTCTTCTTGTATCTTTTTATATCCAAGTCCCCTTTTTTCTCTTCGAGGTCCCTGAATTAAATTTGAAAATAAAAAGATTATAAACGCTTTGTTTTCTTAAAAAAATAATAACAGTGTAATAAAAAATGAAAAACAATAAGACATACCATTGCTTCAGTGTTAAGAAATAATCTTAAGCATGATCCAGGACTTCTATATTTTTCTTGAAAATTCAACACAATAGTCCAAATATCTATGATGTTTGAGGTAATCTGTTTTGTTTTATTAATCAGATCTTTAAAATAGCTCCGATTGACAACACAATAAAAATCTGACCCAAAAAAATGCTCCATGTATTAAAATAATAAAAATAGTTAATAAATTTTGTATGATTTTATTCTGATAATAATAACATTAGTTAATAAATAAAATAAATAAACAAATAAATTACGCAATTATGCTGTT
Source organism: Chrysanthemum seticuspe (assembly GCA_019973895.1). Taxonomy (NCBI): domain Eukaryota; kingdom Viridiplantae; phylum Streptophyta; class Magnoliopsida; order Asterales; family Asteraceae; genus Chrysanthemum; species Chrysanthemum seticuspe. The sequence continues at coordinate 192,154,457 of BPTQ01000004.1, read as the reverse complement.
GTTCTTTTTCTTTATTAACTCTATCACAGACTTGTCGTTCTTATTTAATTTACTTTTTATATCAACTTTTCTAACATTGAATGGTGACTTCAAAACTGTTGTTGGATTCTTTTGTCTAATATTCTTTGAGTGTGTTTGTACATAAGTATCTACTTGTACAGAATCTTCATTATCAACTCTTTTGTTAACAATATTTCTTAAATTGTGAAGAGTTTCCGCTCCATCTATCATCTGCAAGTTTAAAATCAAAAAATAATTACAAAATGTAAAAAAAAAATAATAATAACCATGTGCAATCTACATTACTTATTTATCATCTACCTGAATCTGTTGAATATCGTCGGACTCATTTGAATCCTCTTCTTCAGAATCATCATCATCAGATGACGAAGTTGACCGGAAAAAGTTTATTGGCTCAGGACACTCAATTAAAGCCTATTACGAATGAAAAAATAAAAACTTACATTAAAAACATAATTTGTTTCACACATATAAAAATTTGTGCTCATATACAATACTTACTACAGAATTACTTAATTCATTGAGTGCTTCAACAACAACCATAAGCTGAAATTATAATGTATGTTATTAAAATAAAAATAAGAACGACAAGTCTGTGATATATATATATATATATATATATATATATATATATATATATATATATATATATATATATATATATATATATATATATATATATATATATTTGAAATGTTAATAAAATTAGTTTAATGACAGTGTATGTTATTAAAATAAAAATAAAAAATAAACAAATAAAATAAAATACCATTTTGTTCGAATTTGAAGAAGCTTCATGAACATGATCATAATCAAACCCATCTATCTCTGGTTTTTCATCTGTCAGAGAAAGTAACTTCGTATTATTCCCATCTGTTTCTGAACTTTGATGTTTCTGTAAATTTAAAAACATTTCTAACAAAAATGAATTAAAATTAAAAAAAAAAGAAAAGAAAAAAATTAAAAAGATTCTTACCTTTAAATCTTCGACTTCAAAATTCATTGCTTCTTCCTTGACCTTTTCAAATTCTGGATATTTTGATAAAGCTTTTGTCTTAAAATGTAATGCTCTCAAAACTCTCTTTTTGAATTTTGCATTTTGATCCGTTATGCACAACTTGAAAAAAACAACCATATGCAAAATCGAAAGATTAGTTATTCCAGAATAACTTTGAAAGCATTTCTTATTTTCCTTGTTTAAGTAACAAAGCCCTGCTTCAGGTTCTTCGTAATACTTAAGGTCTTGAAAGATGATACCATCTCGAACTCTTCGAAAACATGAACGATCTCCAGATAAAACTCTTCTACAACAATCTACAAAATACGGTTGATGAACAAAGGATGTGAAATGAGTCAACCCAATATATGATTGATAACACTCGTCAACTGTGATCTCATTCAGCATGTAGGCTTTTACGAAAATGCTTTGAATTTCTTTTATGATTTTTTTCTTCAGATTGCACTCTGTATTACTTTTGTAAATACAGAACATAAAATCTTTCCATTCTTGAAGTCCTAAAAAAGGAAGATCTTGATGCGAAATTGTGTCTTTTGAATTGTATTCTAACATCAGCAAGTATCTTAAAGATCCATTCACTTGCTCAACATCGACTTTAATAATTTTTTTATATCCATAATGTCTTCTGAATCTGCAAAATTTCAAAACTTGCTCCATATTCCTTGAATCTAACGAAAGCTTACAGTCCAACAAAACTATCCTTTCTTCGTTGAATCTCTGTTGAATACTCATACCTTCTCTTTTAATGATTTTGCTAACTTTTGCTTTCGTTCCTTCTTCTTCATATTCATCTGGATGTTCTTCCATCCACTCCTCTGCATACTTTATCAATTTCTGTCTATGTATATTGATCTCATGCAGCAAAAGCTTTGTAATGTATCTACTTCTCAACACATCCATCTGCATTCGACGATTTGGGTCATTTTCTACTAAAAGACCTGTTTCCCAATTTTCATCTTGAGCCTCGTAAAGTTCCATATGTGTCATCGCATATAAACCACAATTAACTTTATCTTGTCTAGTTCTCCATTTTAGTTGAATTATTTCAACACTTGAATCCAGCAAAAAAGAAATATTTGGATGGCTCTTATCAAGCAAATAGAATGATAACAGACATTTCTGAAAAGAATATAAAATGAATGAGAACAACACAAAAAATATACTGAACAGGAAAAAGTATAAAGTAAAATAAAATCAAATCTTACCACATAATCAAAAACGTGCTTGTATTTTGCATTATATGAAGCACCTGAATTACTGTTGTCTAAAATAACAGCACGACCATTCCTTATGTTGAAAACTATTACATAATAGTGCTCATATGCAAGGATTGGAAAGAACACCTATTAAAAATGAAATTAAAATCAAATAAAAGATGACTATTATTATGTTAATATTAAAGATAGATTACATTACCAGTTCGATTTTTTCCATTGACATATCTTTTTTATCATTATCAAACTGATCTTCAACATAGCGTTTAAACTTTAGACAATGTGCTTCTTCATCTTTTTCATATTCCTTAAGATCTTCTGGCTATTAAAAACAAAAACAAAATGCAAAAAGTTACAAACAAAACATATTTGTGTATAATGAAAGAAAAATTAAGATAAAAAAATATATATTAACTTACAATCATCACTGTTTTGAAGTAATGTCTAAAACTTTTTAAAGCATCCTTTGTTAAATTTTCTTCAAAATTGAGGATACTAACAAAGTTATCAATAACTTCACGCTCAATTTCTGTTTCAGAAGCAAAACACTTGATATGAACTCTTAAAATTCCATTTACTTTCCCATAACTGAAAATCTCCTCCCTATAAAGTAACAAATAGAAATTATTATATACTAGCATATAGAAATTACATGTAAAAAATTAAAAATTAAAATTATGTATAGTTTTAAAAACTTACAAATCATTTTTCTCTGTATCGGATAGAATCATTTTCGGGAATAGTTTTTCAACCTGTGATTTGAATTCCATTATAGTCTCAACTCTTTTGTTCATATATGGAGATTCAAAAAGGATGCATGATTTTTTTCTTCGTTTTAGCTTCTCTTCATTTCCTTTGATATTCAAATCATGTTTTTGAAAAACCTGAAAAAGCGTATTAAAGTGCACTTATATAAGATATTATTTTTACTACTATTCACTAATAAAATAAAAAAAATAATTAATTAGATATGAAATTGTACCTGAATGGCAAGATTATCGATTTGATTTCTCTCAACATCAATAACAGAATCTTCCATACTAACATCAGTAGAAACAACACTAGAAAGTTTTTCTTCAAAAGTAGAACTCTCAGAAATATTTAAACGTTCCTCTTCAGCCTTGATACACTTCAAAACATCATCACCTGTAAATGTTTCATTCTTATCAAAATCATCATCTTCAGTATCTAACATCTCATCATCTCCACATATCTGTTCTTCAAATGGTTCTTCTTCCTGAAGGATACATTTGGTGGTGTCACTCGTGCCCTTACCAATTTGATTAACCGGATTGCTTTGGGATTGCGTGACATCAATAGATTCTTTTGGGAGTACATCACCACTGCTAGAACCCACTGGCCTGTCAGGTTGATTACCTGCAAAGTTAGCTGTATTTTGATCTTCTTTCTCAAAAGTTTTCTTCACTTTGACATACTTGTCACTTTCATCAAAAGATTCATAAGCATCAATGCCTTCTTCTAACTTTGTGATAATTGCGCTTTTTTCTTTCTCGTTGTCTTTGTGATCATCAACTTCTTTCAAATGTTTGTTTGAAATTTCACTTTCTTCAAACTCTGACTTTCTGTCAGCATCTTCATACTCATGTGAACATGCTTCATCAGCAGTAGAAAAATGATCATTAGGAACGCTTTCTTTAACCACTTTATTAGTTTCTATGACATCATCTATCTGCATCTCAGGCCTAAGAGAGTCTTCGGATTTCTCAATCTCATCTACTTGTAAGACATCTTTTTTAGTTTCTAAACAATCACTGTGTAGAGAAACTGCAGCCAATTTTATGATAACATTACTTCCTTTGTCTTCTAACTCTGACTTTCTGTTGGCATCTTCATCCTTAGGCAAACATGATTCATCAGCAGTAGAAAAATTATCATTAGGAACATTTTCTTCAGCAACACTTTCTTTAACCACTTTATTAGTTTCTATGACATCATCTATCTGCATCTCAGGCCTAACAGAGTCTTCGAATTTCTCAATATCATCTACTTCTAAGACATCTTTCTTAGTTTTTAAAGAATCACTGTGTATAGAAACTGCAACCAATTCGATGTTAACATTATTTTCTTTGACAAGCCCTTCATGTTCTATTGCAAGGCTTTCAACTGGTATTGCATCATGCATTTCTGTATCAGCCAAATCTTGAACTTCTTCTAAAACTGCAGCAGTACGAACATCAAGAGTATGGGCATCACGAATAGAAACATCAATACTAGCAACATTTTCTTCAGCAGTACTCTCAGCAAATGCAGCAACACTTTCTTTAACCAATTTATCAGATACTACAAAGAAATCTTTCTTAGTTTGTACACAATCACTATTTTCTTTGACAAGCCCTTCATCTTCTATATCACGCATTTCATCTTGTACGTGTGACAATTCTTCATATGCTTTTGTGCTTGGATCATCCATTTCTGTATCAGCGAAATCTGGAAATTCTTCTGAAGCTACAGCAGTAGGAAGATCAAAAGTAGGAGCATCACCAATAGAAACATCAGCATTAGCAACATTTTCTTCAGCAGAACTCTCAGCACATGCAGCAGCACTTTTTTTAACAACTTTAACACTGCCTATAGAAACTGTAGCAAAATCCATATTATCATTATATCCTTTGTGAACATTTTCGACACACACGATGTCAACTGAATTGCTTTTAACATTACCATCTTCATGTTCTTCCGAAGGAGTAACCAATTCATTGGCTGTGTAATCATCTTCATTTTCGTTCAAATATTGTTTGGCAGCTTCCTCAGGAAAACTTGTTTCATCAGCAATAGAAAGATCCGCAATAGGAGCATTTTCTTCAACAACTTTTAAAGGTTGTACCACTTCACGAGAAATCATTTGAATATTACTTGTATTCTCTGATTCATCATGGATCTTATCATTACTTTCTTTGGCACATCCTTCATTTCGTATTTCTGTTTCTTCAGCAAATCCCACGTTAACTACACCTTCACTTCTCTGTTTTTCTGTTTCATCTTTTCCAATTAAAAGCGACAAAAGTACTTTCTTAAGATTAACAACTTCTTCATCTTTTGAAAGAATATCATCATGCAATGAAAAATGTGATATACATCTTTTCAGATCAGAAATAGCTTCCTGAAAAATTAACAAATTAACAGAATAAGTTATCCATTTCTTAAAAAAAAAAAAAAAAAAAAAAAAGTTATGTAATAAGTTTCTTATTAAAGTATGTATCTCAAGTATAGCCGATCTGACCTGCTTTTGCTTTGTAGTTTCAAAGTTGCTAATCTGAATCTCATCATGCTGCTTTAAAGTAATAGTATAAGATATTTCAGTTTGGAACAAAATAACATAAGAAAAATTTTAAGTTCTTGAACAATTTAATACCTCTTGAACATCAACATGATTCAAGTTGTTATCTTCTAATAATTCAGTCGCATGAAAAGGTTGGAACTGGTTATTCTGCGTTAAAAAAATATATTATTAATAAATGACTAAATGAATATATTATTATAAATGAATGAATACCTCATTTCGATAATCAAAATTGAAGGAATTGTCATCATCATAAACTGAAGGGTCATTTGCAGCATCCAACAAAGATGAACTCCCAAAATTCTCAATCCTCATTGGAGTATGATTATTAAAAAAATGGTTTTCTTCAGATGATGATGAATTATCACTTTCAGCTTGTATAGGTTTTGAAGTTTCACAAATTTTGTTCTGATAAAAAGAATAAAAAGAGTTATAACAATCAAATATTATGTTTTTTAAAAAACAGTATAATCAAACTTTTAAGATTACCTGTTCCAATTCAGAATTCAAATGTTGACATTGATCTTCTGACACTCTTTTATTCTCTAATAGTAAAACATCACTAGATTCAAAAATTGGTTGATCAATTCCATCATTAACTTCCTCACTGAAGAAAACCCGATCATCTTCAAAAAACTCAGAAAAATTTTAAGTCTTATATGTTCACAGTCCACTTTCCTCAGCAATTCTGTTGAGCAATACTGTAAGACATCTTCATTCGATTTGGTTCTTTTAAACAGCCATCTAATATACAGCAACTGTGAAAAAAATAATTCAAATATTTGTTTAAAAAAAAACCAAAATATATATATAAAAAAAAAAAAAAAAAAAAAAAAAAAAAAAAAACATACCGTAAGAAATGTTATTGGACCACAATACTGTTTATTTGCAGAATTCGTATCTAGATTAGGTGGATTTAGATCTAGAGATTCCATCATTAGACCACACCAATCAATTCTGATAATGTTATCATAATGATCAGAAAGTGATGGTAGAAATCTCATGTTTGATTCTCCTCCCGCACTTGAACAAATCATTGTAGTGACCAACAAAATAATGAAATTTAACTTGAAAACATCATTAACTGTATCAGTTGCTTGAATGAACTCCTTGAGGTTTTTAGAAAAAGATCTATTGGCAGTTTCCACAATAAGTTTTCCATCTTCGTTAACATATTGTTTCCAAAAAGATTGAAGATTGAACTTCAATGTCTTGTAATTTAATCTTTTTACAAAATTAATTCTTAAATCTCCTTTTGGAAATCCTAAAACCTCATGCACCAAGTCTCTTGTAATCTTTATTTCTTCTCCTTTAAAAACCAGCGATTTTTCTTTTTCATTGTAGCAACTTAAAATTTTCCAAGCTAGGTTTGATGGTATAAGAGCAATATTAAGATTTAAAATCTTTTTAAAACCCAATTCTGCTACAAAATCTTTGAGACAAGGAATTTTTGATATGTGCTTTACTGCCTCATAGAAATTGAGAGGAGCGCTTCTTGTTCTGAGATCTGTTGGTTGGATGTATTCTTCTGTAGTCAAGTAAACTTTACCCTTCTTTCTGAATGGTTTCTTTTCTTTACAAACAATTTCTTTCATCACAAATTTATTAGATGAAGTAGTCGTTTTTAATGGTCCTGAAAAATTAAATGAAGTTTGATTAATTTTTAAAATAAATAAACGAGTTTGCAACTGATTTTCTTATTAAACATGTGAGTATTTAATAAGGAAATCATTTTCTTATTAAAAGTCAAAAAAAAAAATACAAAAATAATAAACATACTCTTCTTGGATGATTTCTTGTATTTGATAACAGATAGATCCTTTTCTGTATCTTCAGAAAAAACAAACTCGTCTTCTTCATCATGTTCTTCTGAATTAGAATTTAAAAAAAAATCAATTATGTGATGGGTAGATTGATAAGTTCAAAGCTAATATAGTTTTATCATCTAACTGTTATGTTGCAAAAATTATTGACAAATCCTAATTTCACTTTTAAAAGAAAAAAACTATTGATATCATGCAAAACTAGTATTACTCAAAACACCCTAGAACAGAGTTACAAATGTACGGATCATTTGCTAGATATCAAATTAGTCGTTCAACTAAATAATATAAAGTAAACAACACACAGAATATAGATAAAATTTTCTACCTAATTAAGTCAATTATAATTAGTTGTAAAACTAAGTGTAAAAATATTTGTAAACTATAGATGTTCAGGGGATACGGTTCAGATTGGGTATTATTTGGAGGAATATGTGTATTTTATAGTATGCTTGTATTCTGAGAGGGACGCTGAGATTACATGACCAAACAGCCTTACTTTGTTGCAGGATTGATCAATAGGGAATACATTGACCAACCGATAGTAAATGACTGCGGATACCAAAGAGCCATAATAATTTTGTGTATATCAAAGACTATCTTACAGAGTCTAGAATCGCAAAAGTCTATCTTACAGCCAAAATAATTTTGTAGACAGATCCTACCCCTACACCAGGGTAAACCAGTGTGTAAAGAGACTGCTTCCAACGAGACCTCCGGCAAGTGCATGTGTGCTAGTGCGAAAGGACAGATATAGCATACTACAAAAACAATAGGCAAAAGCGTAATAAAAGGAAGCTAAGCAACAAGCAAACAGGGCACAAACACACCAGAAAAAAAGCCAAAAGCATACTAACATTTTAGAGCAACCTCAGTTCTGCCAGCTCTACCCTGTTAGCATGTGCCAACATTCAGAGACGTACAAGATAGCCATACAAGATAGCCGTGCAAGATAGCCGGTCTAATCGCCACCTTATAGAATTTTCCCTTTAACTTAAATGGGATGTTCCTGTCACAAAGGACTCCTGAACTATCTAAACCAACTTCTGACTATATAGTAATCAAAGAATAAACTATCTAAACCAATATCACTTACTCAAAACACCCTAGAACAGAGAATCAAGACCATAACCAAACACTCCTTTATGATGAAAGTAACTAAGACAAAGTGTTTATAAGACATAATTTTAGTATATTTTGATTTTTACTTGTATCATATAACAAATAGTTGGAAATCAAATCTAATCAATCTTACTAACACTTCTAAACATACACAATGCATTCTATTCGAAATTAAACAACAAATATTCATTTTGCAGTGTATTGTGATATTAATTAAACATCATGAACTGAATCTACAACAAAAGTTACAAAACTAAAAAATATACGGATCATTTGCTAGATATCCAATAAGTCCTTCAACTAAAAATAGAAAGTAAATCACACACATAATATAGATAAAATTTTCTAGCTAATTAAGTCATCTATAATTCAAATAAAAATCATTAACATACCTTCAACTGCATAGTTTACCTTCTTCTTTTTTCGTCTATCTTCCTTGCATAAATATTGTGGTTCATCTAATATGTAATAAGAATTTTTTTAATTAAAATAAAAAATAAGTATATAATTATTTATAAAAAATATAAATAATAACCTTCAGTAAGACGCTCTATACTCGTTTTACGTTTCTTATTCTTCTGTACATCCAAAGTTACATCTAAAAAACATAAAAAAAAACACTATTAACATACAAATTTGTTTAATATCACAGTCAATAATGATCCATTTTAAAAAGGAAAATCAATTGGAATATTAATAACAAACTGTTAAGATTAACAGAAAAATAAAACTAACCTCCAGTTTTATTTTTAGTAGAACCGGAATAAAAGATTTTAACTGAAAAAAAAAATAATAAAAAATATTAGAATAAACATTATAAGAACTTAAACTAAAATTATAACAAAACAGTATATGATTCGTTACATTTTTTAATTCCTTTGTTTTCTGAAGTATTCTGAATATGTAGTGGATGATCCATTGAATGCAATTTGATTTTTTCTGGAAATTTTAGTTTTGTGAAGGTATCAGAGTGTGTTTGATAATTTAGAAGAGAAGTGACTGTGATATTGGATCATGTTTTTGGGCGTTATAACATTTACGTCTAAAAAAACATTTGGGTTTAAAAAAAATAAAATAAATTGGGCTTCTAACAAAATGGACTATTATGCAAGGCTTTAAAAAAAAAGAAATTGGGCTTCTAACAAAATGGACTATTATGCAAGGCTTTAAGCAAAAAGATGGATACCATTATTGACTTTTGTATAAAAACGAGGCCCGTTTGTATTATTCCAGTACTATTGAGACAAGGCGACAAATAGTACAAAGTAGTGGATGTACCACTTTGGCTAGCGACTTGTTCAACGTAGCGACTTGTCTTTACTATTCTCAGCGACTTGACTTTGTTGTGACCAGCGAGTTGCTCTTTAGCGACTTGACCTCTTAGCGAGTTGTTCCTTAGCGACTTGCCCACTTAGCGAGTTGTTCTTTAGTGACTTGTCAACTTAGAGAGTTGTTGCTTTAGCGACTTGTTTCATAGCGACTTGTGCTTTTAGCGAGTTGTTACTTAGCGACTTGGTGACTTAGTGACTTGTTGTCAAGGTTTATAGCGACTTGGTTGATTATTGTTTTTGATACGGTTTTCTTTTGATTTAGTAAAATCCCGTAAAAAAATATATTTCCCGGTTTAATCATAGAGTTATAAAATGCCATGTAATCTGTAAACATGTCTACCAACGTGCCTACAATCATCTCTTCTATAGCTGAGGACAGTCAAGCAGCTGGATCAGATACTCGTCCACCCACGCTTGACAGAACTGACTATGACTCAAACGAATATTTGAACCAAACAAATACCTATCTGATCGTTTTATTGGTTGGTCCAATCGATGAAATCAGATAGCTCAACCTTAAGTAGAATAAAAAAAAATGTAATCTTATTTTAACAAACTATATTTAGTTATCAAACAGCTATATTTATAAAAAATAAGATTACTCGAAATCACATTTTTAATCTTTAAGTTTCTATAATATCGAAGGTCTCAAAAAAAGTATACAAAAAGTCTACAAGGCCGATTAATCACCGATTACACGCTACTGAGCCACCGACCTTTCCAATTTGTGTAAATCACTCAAACAAGTCAGTCAACTGTCGTTAACGATGCTCAAACTTATCGAAAACTTGCAAATCTTGCGGAAAAGTTTGCTGGGAATATCAAAACTTAAGGTAAAATACGAAAAGCTTGCCAAAAATGTCAATATGATTTATCACCGATCACTATTTTTGCAACCCTGAACAAATGTAGTCACTTATAATCGTTGTTTATATCTATTACAATATGTTTTTAAGAAAAATCTTTCCGGGGTTACACAAAACTTGTCAAAAAAAGTCAATATGATTCACGATTTTTGCAAACCTTGATAATATCACATTATAAACAAAAATAAAACGTAAAAAACTTGAATATCACATAAAATAGAAAAAAAAAAATTGTTCGGGTTTTATCTTTCCATACTGATCGGGTTAAAAAAATCAACCACCCACTATATTTAACTTAAATGAATCCATTTTCTCTCTCCTAAATTTATTTCAATTCATAAAAACATAAACCCCAAAAATCAAATTCCAGGTCCCAAAAAAAAAAAAAAAAAAAAAAAAAATTGATGGCGAAGAAAAAAAGAAATCATAATTTGACAACAAATTCTGTTATTCAAATCGCAGAATTGCTAGGTATATTTGCTTAGTTTATCTTACAACCTTTTATGATATTACCATGTATAATATCAGAATAACTACTTAATACAGTTACTCTGATATTAAAAATATCCTTATTATGATAGTTATTCTGATATTAACACTGGTACTATTATTATTATTATTATTATTATTATTATTATTTTGTTGTTGTTATTATTATTATTATTGTAATTATTGTAATTATTTTGTTATTACAGGTGTCCTGATTTCTTTAACAAAAACGACAAGTAATAGAAGGAAGAAGAAGTTTAATTTTATTAATAAATTACAAAAATCTTATTATGAAAAAGATGATCCTGCAAGAAGAAGAGCAAAAAGAAGAAGACGAATAAGGCAAGTAGGGAAAGGTAATTTTTAAATCTCTTATGTTCATTAAATTATGTGATTTTACATGATAATAATATAGTTAAATTGTTATTATTTACAAAAAATGATATATATCTATTAATATGAAGATGGTGAAGTTTTTAGTTGTTAGGCAATAATTGTATTTAGTTGTTGGCAAGCTCGAATTACTCGCTAATTGTTAGTTTTACTTGTATCAATAGTCACTCGTTTTAATGATGATAATGTGGCGCGAATACTCAAATACTTGTATCAGCAGTCAAACTTAATTGCAAACTTGTTTTACGAATAATCATCAAAAAGAATTCCTCCTTTACCCGCTAATTATACGAATAACTTCAAATAACTAGTTATACTTTTAAATCTGGTTTGCCATAAGTTTAGGTCTAATACTTACCATTGCGTTGATATATGTTAATCAGTTGCGTTTGCTTACTCTTCTTTGAGTCTATGGTCTTTGTTTTAGTCTTCAATTTGAATTTGTGCACTTTTTCTTTTGATTTTGGACGGTTTCATGTTTTTGTTACTGCCTTGTTTACTAATTTTGCAATGAGTCATTTGCCTGCTATCATTTCTTTACTCTGTCAACTGTCTATCCGATATCTTGGCCAAGCGTGATTGAGTTTGTTATTGTTGTGTGCATTTCAATTCATTTTTTTTAAATACACCTTAAGATAAATGACACATAAAATTATTTATAAGTACATATGTGAAAATCTTTTATGTTTTTTATTTCAGAAAAAACATATAACACAGATTTATCTGATGATAACGATATATCAATTGACATCGAACATACTGATGATGAAGAAGAAGATGAACCTAATGAATATGATCTTGCTGATGATGAAATATAAGTTTATAATGATGATGATGATGATGAAGAGGAAGAATTTAACTTTGATGATGAAACTGATAGCGATGAAGAAGATTCTGAAAATGATGATGATGATGATGATGATGATGATGATGATTATGATAATAATGATGATGATGGAGAAATAGATATTGAGTATGACGCAGCTAAAGAAGGTAAAGATTGTGAAGGAAATGAAGCACAAAAAAGAATAGAAGATTTTGAATTTAATATAACAGAAGAGGAAGAACAAAGAAGTTGGAAAAATGATTCATCAAAGGTTAAACAAAAGAAGTTAGAAAGTATGAAGCATCAAGAAAAACTGTTTGAAGGTGAATGTTCTACTCCAAAATTGGTTAAAAGTAATGATGTGTTTAAGAACAGAGGATCTCCAACTCAATTATTTAAAGATGTTCGATTCTTAAGATCAGATGCTAATGCATGCAAAGTCTTAAAAAAGATGGGATTCGAAAGTTTACTTGATTTAAAAATTAATATCATTCCAAGTAGATTGGCACAACATGTAGTACAAAACTTTGATGAATCAACCATGACAATGAAACATTGGAAGGGAGATATTAAAATAACAAAAGAATCAGTTAAAGAATTCCTTGGTTTTCCATGCGGTGGTATGCCAATACGACCACCAGAGCGAGTGAAAAGTGAAGATAAATGTGTTAAAACTTGGAGAAAGCAATTCAAAGCCTTGGAGAAGGATACAAATAAGGTGAAACCAAAATCTGTTGTAGAAAGAATTAGACAAACAAAAAATAGAGGAAAAATCTTTATGACGAATATACTTGTTTTGATTGCTACTGTATTATTTGAGGCAATGAAAGACGGTACCTCAAATCAAAGGATTTTGTACTCTATTTCATCTGATAATGGAAAGATTAATCAAATGGATTGGTGTGGATATTTAATCGATTGTTTAAAGAAGTGTAAAAAAGAATGGGATCCGAACAACAGAAAATCATATTATTGTGGACCTTTGACATTCCTTACGGTAATTACTCTTCATTCTTTTTTTCTTTCTTTCTTTTTTTCTTTCATTTTTTTTTAATTTATTTATTCATTTACGTTTTGCAGCTATTTTATGTTCAAAAGATCCAATGCAATTTCATTGATATCGATTATTCTCTTCCACCATTGAAAACATGGGATACTGAGTTACTAAGAATCAGAGAAGCATCAGAGTTTGATTACTTGGTGGATAGAAGTCACTGTGATAAGAATACGTCTAATGAAAAGAGTTTGTTGAATGATAAAAAATGTGAAGAAATTTGTTAGCTAATTTATAGGTGTGGTTAGGTAAACTAATTAGAAAGGTAATAGTCTACTTTATCTCATGTTTTAGGAAACTAAACTCCATGGCAGAAAGTAACG
>BPTQ01000004.1:192124142-192134970 GCA_019973895.1 Chrysanthemum seticuspe | reverse complement strand
TTAATACCCTAAAGGTTACCCGTTCTTTTTTTATTTAAGATAATTTTCTCATGCTTGTTGGTTGGGTTGATATAAGAGAACCTCTTTGGTCAAAGTAGCTAAATTTTTAAGCTTTCTCTGTTTATAAGCACAATGTCTTCAACAATTATTATAAAACCTATTACCATTGTAACTAGCTTACAAACACAATTTGAAAGAACAACAGGAAAGCTCGACAGAAAAAAATGGACCCTCACATCGAACGGTTTTCTATGACAGTGAGTAAGGTCTAAGACTACTACTATAGTATTTTAACCTAACCACATATTATTAACAACTTCTGTAACACGAATATTTGTCTCTTTCGAATTTTTAAATCGATGAAACTGGTTTCTCCAAGAGAATATAGTTGGGTTGGTTGTTCGTACTCTTTTAATAGAATTTATTTTTTTCTTGCCCATTGGAAATCCCATAATTGCATTAACTGTCTCTCTTTTGATTTCAATGTTTCCACATATCAAGTTCAAAATCATACTATCTTCATCAAAGCAATCAACAGCTTTAAATCCAAGCCTAGAAGGTATAACACAAATCTTCATTCCAAGCAAAGAACTAAATCCCATTTTTGAGACAACAGTGCGTTGCTGCACTGACATATTAGAAAGAAGATAAAAGAGTTGACTTGGAGATCCCCTAGTTCTGATTGTTAGTATACTTTCATTGACACAAACATGATCTTCAACATCAATATCGCTAGAAATTGATTTTTGTTTATTTATAATCCTTGATGATGTTCTCCTTGAATTAATATGAATTTTTTCTTTCCCAATACTCAACCTTTCAGATCTTCTAACTACTGATTTCATCTTTAGAATAGCTGAATCTGTTTTGTTTTTAAAAGTTCTTGTTGAATTGACTATGTTTCTCATCATTTGAATTCTTTTCCTTGTCATTCTGTCTTCATATTTTTTGAATTCACATATATTATAAGCTGCAAATATGAAAATTAAATAGTCATATTAGAATAACAAAACTATCAAAAATAACAACCCTCATATCAGAATAACAAACTTCAACAAATCCTCATATCAGATTAACAGAATAACAAACTTCATATCAGAATAACAAACTTAATATCAGAATAACTATCATACTAACGATAAGAAAAATCAAAGTGTAATAATCTTCATACTTAGAATAAGAATATTAATATCATAATAACAATAACAGAATAACAAAAATCATGCTAAATATATAACATTAAAGATATTTATATATGTGCAATGTAATAATTGTTGTTTTAATCTACAAAACATAAGTGTCATGGAAGGTTACTTATTAGTCTTTTGGTTACTTATTAGTCTTTTGGTTTTCCTGAAAATGATTATAAAAACTACAACTGCAAAACAGTTACCACTGCATCATATTCAACTCAAAATACCTGTGATCTTTGTAGAATATTTGAACAATACAAAAATTATGTCTGCTTCAAACAAAAGATCAAGAAGCGAATGCGATTTTGAAGAAGAACAAAACGGAAACGACAGCAAGTATAATATGATTTTTTGAATCGATTTTTCTATTACTTTAATTTTTATTCTTTATATGAAAACAAAGTGTTTTGTTTTTATTGTTTCAGAAAACAATGCATTCAAGAACAAAAAGCAGATAACAAAACCATCAAAGAAGGTATGAGGACTGGTTTGCAATTTTAATAATTAAAAAATGAATTAGGAAAGTTTTATTTAAAAAATGAGTGTAAAATTGTTCTGTTCTTTCAAATGTAGAGATTGTTGAAGAAAACAACAACAGTGCTGCGGAAAAATATTTATGGTATCCAGACGATTGGTACTACCCAATCGAAATGGAGATGTATAAAGAAGATGAAAAAAGGGATGAAGCACAAACAGATAGAAATAAACAACTAAAAGATAATCAAGCGAAAGAGTTTGCGACAATGCTTGGAGTTTATCTGATTCAAGAGAGATCTTCGGATGTGGAAGAAGATTTGCACAAAGAAGACATTGAAAGTTTCGACTATGATAATTTACATTTAGCATTTTCCAACGATGACTTAGATTAAGTTCATATTAATATCAGAATAACAATATTAAAATATCAGAATAACAAATGGAAGTAGCCTCTTTACACAATTATATATAACAGGTTCGCCTAAAAGATACACCAAAAACATACAACATAACATATCACATGATGTTCTAAAAGTCATATAATGCTAAATCTTTGATTCTATGTTTAACACTAATAGTTCAATAATTTATATGTTATGTAAAGTAGATACAAACTAAAACTGTAAATATAGGAGTAAAAAATTACCATTTTGATTCTTTGTTGATTCAATCTTTGATTTAACATTATATGCGACAAATTCATCTCTTTGATTTAACATTGTGAAATCTGTTTTGTTTTATGATGTTCACTTGTATTATTGGTGGTGTTATATTTGTGCATTTATTGACACGTTTACAAAAATATTTTATTGGGTTTAAAAATATTGACATTTGATATCTTTTGGGCTTTAAAAAACAATTTGGGCTTTTTAAATTTTTGCTTTTATAAACTTTGGGCTTCCCTTATACAGATCTCAAATATATGTTTACCTACCTTCACGGCTCCACTATAATCTATATCTGAATTATAATTCAAAAAAAGGTTAAAAAAAAAAAAGAAAAAAGAAAAAAAAAAGTATCTTATTTAATTGCTAAGTTTATTTAATTTTATTTTAACACTTATGCATTTTTCTTTGATGCATATTTAAATGGAAAAAAAGTGTTCATCTAGTGGAAATGTATTGGCTAATCAAGATGAAAGGAAGTGTCGAATTTGTGGGAAAGTTGCAAATCATGATGCAAGACATTGTCCATTGAAAAAAACAAATTAATAATCGCGTCATGGATTATTGTGTTTTAAGATTGTGCTTATGATTATTTCCGATCTTAATGTTTGTAATGTAAATTGATGTTTATGTTTGTCTTTTCAAGCTTAATGTGATTTGATGTTTATGTTTGTGATTTGATGTTTATGTTTATGTTTCTTCATCTTCTTTTTTGATATTTTTTTTTAATAAATTAAATTTGAGAAATTAAAAAAAAAAAAAAAAAAAAAAAAAAAAAACACTAAACTAATCCGTAATCCGCTATAAATTTTTATATGCAACTCACGAACCAAAAAAAAAGCCCTATTTCTTATATTGCGACCAAATTGCGAAACCCAAAAATAAGCGGTACCAAAACTTTGTGAATCTCCTTCTTTATAACCCTTTGCTAATTCTCATCTTTCTTCCTCATCATCAATTATTGAATATTTGTGAAACTCCTTCATTCAAAATGACGAAAAGAACCTTTCATGAAAGTCACAATATGGTTGCTTTACTTAAAAAACCATTACCAGAATCAGAAGGATTTGCTGAGATCATTGATTTTTTAAACACTTGCTCTATAAGGTATGCATTATCAGTAAATCCTACTATATATATTTCGATCATTAAGCAATTTTGGGCAACTGCTAAGTCCAGAACTATAGATAGGGAAGTACAAATTAGAGCTTTAGTAGATGATGAAGAGATAATTGTCACCGAATCATCAGTTAGAAGTTCCTTGAAACTAGAAGATAACAATGGTGTCGACTGCCTGCCAAACCCAGCTATTTTCAAAGGTCTTGAAAAAATGGGATATGAGAAGAAAAACGATTCTTTAAAATTTTACAAAAGGCTATTCTCACCTCAATGGAAATTTCTAATCCATACCATCCTGCATTGTATAAGTCCTAAAACAACTGGCTGGAATGAATTTAGTACAGTTATAGCTTCTGCTATAGTGTGCTTGACTCAGGATAAGATTTTTAAATTTTCTAAGATGATTTTTGATGGTATGATTAAAAATTTGGATGATACAAGTAAGTGCTTTCTGTATCCTAGGTTTGTTCAAATTTTTGTGGATAAACAAGTTTTAAAAAAAAAGGTTCATAAACAAATTTACAAAACTCCCAAGCTCTCAAACAAAGTTTTTACCTTTATGAAAAAAAATGGAAAAGGTTTTTCTGGAAGTGTTACACCACTTTTTCTAAACATGATAAACATTCCACAAACAGACGATGAAGCTGATACACACCCTACATCCAAAAATTTACACTCAACATCACAACAAAAAAAGACCTATACCCGTAGGAAATCTGAACAAAAGGGTACTAAGCTAAATAAGACTCAACCCAAGGAAACATCTGTTTGCGGAGATGGTGTAAACCCCAACAAAATGGCTAATATGGGAGGCTCAGATTCAGCTATCAGGGAAAGTAACGCATCTGAAAGTAATGAAGGTACATATGGAACTAATGAATTGATGGATTTTGCTGTACATAATAACAATTCCATTAATCCACCTCTACAGCTAGGTAACAAATCCCAAAATTTTGAGGATAGTATAGAACTCATAAAAGAATTGATTGCAAACTCTACAAAATTGACAAAAGATGTTCTTGCACTGCCAACAAATCACAACTTCTCAAGATGCAGAGATCAGAAGTTTGAAGCAGAGACTTAGATATTTGGAAGGTGTAAAGAGACCAAAAACAACTAGACTGAGGAGGTTGAAGAAAGTTAGTAATGCACAAAGGATAAATTGCATTGATGTGAATATCGGTCATGGGGTTGAAACTGAGAAGAATAACTTTGGCAAACAAGTTGTTTTAGAACAAGAGAGTCAAGCAGTTGAATATACCAATGTTTTTGACGAACGTGCTTCTAGTAAAAATTTACCTACTGCTGGATCTGTTGCTACTCAAAAGAAACCTACTTCTGATGTTTCTCTTGATGAACAAAGTTTGAAAGAAAGTGACCATACCAAGACAAATTTTGATATATCTGTTGAAGGAACTGGAAAAGATTTCAATGAAATTAACGAGGTACTGCAGAACATTGGTGAAGATGTTGATATGTTAGAAACTGCAGATGACGAATGTGCTGCTAGTAAAAAAGAAACTGTTGGTAGTAGAAATTCACCTACTTCTGATGTTTCTCTTGATAAACAAAGTTTGCAGAAGGATTTTTCAAAACAATCGTTGAAAGAAAGTGACAATGCCAAGACAAATTTAGATATATCTGTTGAAGGAAATGGAAAAGATTTCAAAGAAATTGACGATGTACCGGATAAAATTGGTGAAGATGGTGTACAACCAATTGAAGAGGAGAAAGGTGAAGATGTTGAGATGTTAGAAACTGAAGAAGACAAATGTGCTGCTACTAAAAAAGAAAGTGTTGCTAGTAGACATTCACTTACTGTTGATGTTTCTCTTGATGAACAACCAATTGAAGAAGAGCAAAATGAAGATGATCAGATGTTAGATACTGCATACGATAGTTATGATAAGAATGGAAGAGTTACAGATGATGATGTTTTGGAGACTGCAGAGAGAATGAAAATAAAGAGGGCCGAAGAAGAACAGGCCAAGGCTGAAGAAGAACGTCTAAACAAGGAAACCGACAACTACATTGTTGACAATCGTTCAAACAAATCCAACCAATCTTCTGAAGCACCTCAAGACACTTTAACCAAAGCAAGATCATGCATCATTTTCGAATCTCCATATATGAACAAAAGAGTTGAGACTATACCAGAATTCAAATCACAGGTGGAAAAACTATTCCCGAAAATGATTCTATCCGATACAGAGAAAGATGTTATGTAAGTTCTTTAAACTATTCTTGTAAAAACTAAAAAATTTATTTTTTAATTTTCACATCTAATTCCTATATGCTACCATATAATTTCTATATGTTCCTATACAGGGAGGAGATTTTCAGATATGGGAAAGTAAATAGTCTTTTAAGAATTCATATCAAGTGTCTTGCTTCTGAGACAGAGATCGAACGTGAAGTAATCGATAACTTTGTCAGTATCCTAAATTTTGAAGAAAAATTAAGAAAGGATACTTTAAAAAGTTTTAGACATTACTTCAAAACAGTGATCATTGTAAGTTAACATTTTCAAAACTTTTATTATTTTATTTACTTATGTTTAATTTTTCTTCTATTATACACAAATATGTTTTTTGTAAGTTTGCACTTTGTTTTTGTTTTAATAGCCAAAAGATCTGGATGAATATGAAAGAGATATGAAAGGCCATTCTCAAATGTTTCGAAGCTACGTTGAAGATCAGTTTCAAAATGAAAAAAAAGCTATGTCAATGGAGAAAATTGAACTGGTAATATTGACATTAATTTTTTTAATCAGTTTTTTTTTTTTTTTACTGATGTACTCTATTACTAATAATCATGTTTATTTAATGTTAATTTCACTTTTAATAGGTCTTCTTTCCAATTCTTGCATATGAGCACTATTATGTAATAGTTTTCAACATTACAAATGGTCGTGCTGTAATTTTAGACAACAGTAAGTCAGATGCTTCATATGATGATAAATACAAGCATGTTTTTGATTATGTGGTAAGAATTGCTTTATTTTTTTGATTATGATTGTAATTTTAGACAACATTATATTTTTTGTGTTGTTCTCATTAATTTCTTATTTTTACAGAAAAGTCTGTTAACATCCTATTTGCTTCATCACAATCCTCCGAAAATTGAACTTTTGCTGGATTCAAAGGCTGAAGTACTTCCACTAAAATGGAGAACTAGGAAAGATAAAGTTAATTGTGGATTATATACAATGATTCATATGGAACTTTATGAGGATCAAGACAAACAATGGGAAACAGGTCTTTTAAAAGAAAATGACCGAAATCGTCAAATTCAGCTGGATGTGTTGAGAAGTAGGTATATAACAAAGATCTTACTGCATGATATTAATATGCATAAAGAAAGTTTGATAAAATATGCAGACGAGTGGATAGAATCTTCAAAAGTTTTTGACGAAATTGCAGCGGATGAAAGTACTGCTAAAGAAAATGTTCCTACTGCTCATATTTCTACTGCTTATGAAGCAAGTCTGAAGGAGAATGGTCAAAAACAAGTTTCCAGAAAGTTTAGCAGAGGCAGAAAGTTTGGTGATAAGAATGACTTTGTAGTAGTGAATAAAATGGGTAAAGAAGTAGTTTTGGAGCACCAAAGTAAAGCAGTTGAATATACACAGGTTGTTGAAGAAAGTGCTGCTGGAGGCCATAAAACTATTTCTAGTGTCGCAGAGGTGATGATTGATTTGAAGAAATCAAAACCAATTGTTAAGGGTATTAGTATCCAACAGCCTTCTTTAACACCTGTTAGGGCTATAGAATCATCAACACAAGATATAAACAAGGGTAAAGGAAAACTTGTTGAAGATACTGATCTTGAGATACCTGAGGAATTAGGTGCTACATTTGAAGAAGATTCTAAACTGGCTCGTGAATTAGGTGCTACATATGAAGCAGAGAATCAAAAGTTTCTTGAAAAACAAAGAAAAGATGCTGAGAAACAAGCTAAAACATTAGCATTAGTAGTTGCTTGGGATGAGGAAAGGGTTCAATGTGATGCACATATGGTGCTTGCTAACAAGCAAACTCAGAAAGACATGCAAATGTACACTATCGAGGAAAAAAATGAATGGTTAAAGAGGTACATGGAAGAAAGAAGGAACTTATATGTTGCTGAGAGACTTAAGAAGAAGCAGCTCAGACCACCTACTGTTAAGCAAAGAAGAATGTTTCATGAAACTTATTTAAAGAATATAAAGGGTTGCAGAAAGAATCAATTGTCTCATATACCAGATGATCAAGTTGAGAAGATGTATAAGACAGCTAAGGAAGAAATAGATACAGAGGGACATAAAAAGAAACAGTGGAGGTACTCGATAAAGAAAGCTCTAGCTCAGGATTGAAAAGATCTGCAAGTGTGTTAAATACTATTTGTAGGAAAAAAATGAAACCAGATAAGTCTTAAGCATTTGACTTAATATCAGAATGTTTGAAAAGAAAAATATTAATATCAGATTTATGATGTCTTAATATATTTAAATTACTTAATATCAGAGTTATGATGTTTATCAGATTTATGATGTTTTATTTCAGTTATGACTGTTTAACCATTGTGAGATGCTCTATGACGTATACATATTTATATAGTCTTTAATATCAGAGTTAGTTGTTTTAATATATGATATTCTGTTAATATCAGAGTTAGACCTATGACGTATACATATTAATATTATCTTAATATCAGAGTTATGATGTCTTAATATATATAAATTACTTAAATAATTTTACTTAAGTTATGATGTTTATCAGGGTTATGATGTGTTTTATTTCAGTTATGACTATTTAACCATTGTGAGATGCTGTATGACGTATACATATTTATATTGTCTTTAATATCATAGTTAGTTGTTTTAATATATGATATTATGTTGATATCATAGTCAGGCCTATGACGTATACATATTAATATTATCTTAAATATCAGAGTTTAGTTGTCTTAATATATATTGCCTTAATATCAGAGTTATTAAATGATGTTAAACATAATAATAATATATGATATTCTGTTGATATCAGAATTAGGCCTACAGATTTCAAATATCATAGTTTAGTTTAGCCCTACTGTTTAACCATTGTGAGATG
Source organism: Chrysanthemum seticuspe (assembly GCA_019973895.1). Classification (NCBI taxonomy): domain Eukaryota; kingdom Viridiplantae; phylum Streptophyta; class Magnoliopsida; order Asterales; family Asteraceae; genus Chrysanthemum; species Chrysanthemum seticuspe. The sequence continues at coordinate 192,126,423 of BPTQ01000004.1, read as the reverse complement.
CCTAACAACTAAATGTTAGTTTTTTGATGTTTAACTTTAATATATACTTGAATTATAAATTTTAAACCATAAATTCGCACTACATAATACGAAATTGCATAAAACTTCTAGAACAACCAACAAACAAAAGCAACAACCCAAACTACAAAAGATCATTAAAACAAAAAGATTTAAACAGCCAAACCCCCCATCTTCAAACTTCTTCATCTTCATCTTCTCCATCATCTTCTTCATCTTCTCCGTCTTCTTCATCTTCTCCATCTTCAAACTTCTCCATCTTGGTGATATGCTCCTTCTTTTTATTGACAATTGCACGCATATCAATCAAAATGCCAACAAGCGAATCCAACAATTGATGCTCCATGACCTGAATGTCATTCAGGGAGTCATAGATCTTATCCGCAGCTTCTTCTTCATCGAAATTAAGAAACAATACCTCAGTCATTGCCTCTGTACGCTTTTCAACCTTAGTAACCAACTCAGTTCTACGCTCGCCAAGCCACTGAATAATCCCTTCTTCATCTGTAACTTCTTGATTAAATAAACACTTGAACAAGTTATGTAGTTGATTAGTTCCAAAAACGTTTTTGAGTTCATTGATAATTGGAGTTTGAGACATTTTGAGGATGATTAGGGTTAGAGCAGAGATGGTATCTTATTGTAACTGAATAGACTTATTTATATTGTAACTGAATAGACTTTTTATTGCAAATAAACCCTCCAACTTAAAAAATGCGTTAAATTTCAATTAAAGTTTTCAAAAAATAAGAAAAGCAGCCTTTGTATCAGAGTAAGTTAATAATATCAGAGTAGTAATTAAGTAAGTTAATAATATCAGAGTAATAGTTTATCACTACAATTATTATTGACATAATATCAAAGTAGTAATTAAGTAAGTTAATAATATGATTGTAATAATATATTGACATAATAAATGTTAAATTTTAAATTTAAATTTGTTAAAAATTTTTAGTAGTTAAATATTAATTTAAAAATAATAAGTGTTATATTTAATTTTTTAAACTGGTATTTTACGTCTCGAGGAATCTTTAATAACTATAAATAGTATCTGAGAAATATCTCTGTTGAAAATTACTTAACAAACAGATACTCGAATATATATACGTCATAAGCAAACTGACTCTGATATTAAAGGAAATATTAATATGTAACGTCATAAAACATACAAAATATTAAATTTTATATTGTTTGTATGCGCTTCTTCTTTTAGACTTTGTAAAAAGTATGTGTTAGGAAAGACAAAAACTTAATAATTACATTTATTTGTTTATTATAGTTAGACTTTTATCTGATTCACTTTTACTTATACTTACAGCAAACACAAACTTTTAATATATGATATTGCTCTTTAATATCATTATTATGATATTAAAGAGGAATATGATATATTAAAACAACTAACTCTGATATTAATACAATATCATATAATAAAAAATGTCAAAAAAAATAAAAATAAATAAATAAATAAAAAAAGATATGTCAATATTCTAAAATATCATATATTATTTTATCTAAGTTTATTATAACAACTAACTATGATATTAATTTTTTCTTTAAAACAACATGATATTAAAAAAAGAAATTTTGTGTCTCGAGGTTATGATTTTTTGATTATGAAACACAAAGACTTAAATATTTGCAATAAAAATTTGTTTATAATATTTTGTCTTAATATCACAATGATTTTGCAAATATTTATTTTAACAAATATGTCTAATTTACAAATTTATTTTTAAATATTTACTATATAAATAATTTTGATGTACTCTGATATTATACTTAATATCTCAATAACTTAATATCATAAACAAAAGATATGAGAAATAAGTAACTAAATATCTCTGACATATATGTCAGATATTTATTAACTTTATAGTCTTGAACATTACTTCCTCGACATTGATATTAATTATGTTAAATATAAAAATTAATTAATTATGTTAATATCACCATAGATAAAAAATCAAAGTCAAAAGAAAATTTTTATATTTAAAAAATACATATCATATTAGATAAAAAAAAAATTAAATTAACAATATTCCTAATATAATTTATCAAGTATATTTTTCAACATGTTTGACGTTATTTCAGTAAATAAAAAAAAATAAAAAAAAAGTTATATATTACATGATTTCTTTTGAAATAATATTATTTCTAAGAGCACAATATATGGGGTGCTATTGGTGTGCCAAATGCATGCTGTGGAGTTTTTGACTAGGGTTCAACGGGTTGTGCAAAGTAATTTTGCGATCCCTAAGTC